>JAPDSC010125076.1:97214-110527 GCA_026290005.1 Latrodectus geometricus | reverse complement strand
TATATATATATATATATATATATATATATATATATATTTGACTGGAAGAAAAATTTAAAACTTTCTTCGTCTGTACATCTCTTTGTACTAAAATTAATAAGTGTCCAATTATTTTGTCCTGTTTTGTGGTAAAAAATACTTAAAAGTTTGAATAAAACTTTACTTTATAGTCAATATGTATTATATGAGACAAAGTTGAAGAATATTTCCCTTGAAGAAGATTTTGCGATTCGTATGGAAGCTGGTTGTCTAAATAGACCAGAAAAAAATACTCAAATATTTTCAGAAATATATTCAAATATTTTTTCATTTAAATTTGCTTCAATAATAGCCAATTCTTATCCAGATTAAATATCTGTTGAAATACGCAAACATCTTATTTCAATTAAAACTTGAAATTCTTGTGGAAGTTTCAAATAACGCCGACAATACTTGGTAGTAGAAAAATTCTTACTAAATTAATGCTAATGGTTAATGAAATTCGTTATGTTCAAATACTATGCTTTATTGTTTCTTAATTACTTGTTGAAATGTATTAAATATTCTGAAGTTTTTCGAGTTCCCTCTCTTGAAACACGTAAATACAGTCTACTACCTCTGAAAAGTTCTCCTGAAGACTATAATGAGAGGATGGGCATTAAAAATCTTCAAACAACTTTCGGCCGATAGGATGTCTATTTTGTGGTATTAATTAAACTGTACAAAGTGTGTGAAACAAAGACTGTGGGAAAAGTGTAACGAAAAATTTTATTTCTGCCTTGGATTGATTTCTGAGTTTTATTAAGTCATATTTTTCAAATTAAAATTGAAAGAGGTTTGCTATTTATATTTCTGTCCTAATAATGAAAGAATAAATAATTATAATCAAAATTGGTTTCATTGTTTTCAAAATATTTTTCATGAAGGTTGCATGCACTTTTGCATGCATTTAAGCCGATTTTTTTGAGTTTATCCTTTCCTATTTAGTTATTTCCAAAACGATCATTTTGAATAAATCATTTGATTCTTTGGGTGTTGAACATCGTTGACCATGTAATAGTTTTTAATATACAGGAATAAAAAGAGACATTCGTGCAAAATCAGAAATTCACTGAGAAGGAGTTGTTTATTTGATGTTTTGGTCAGTCGAAAATTCCATTGTTTGAGTTGACGTCGGAGAGCTCACGTTGTTGTGATGAAGAATGATTCGCTATTTTGTTTGCTTTTTCCAATTTCTTTGATGATTCTTGGGAAAAAGGTCGTGTGTGTTTCATTCGTAATTGATCATCCTGAATCGCGTAAGAGTCATTGTTGTCATGTGAATGGTAATGCCGAAAAAAAAAGACAGGTAAGCATTTACTTCAATGTACTTCTTCCGAGAAGAAATGTTGTTGACTTTGGCTTTTGGAATATCCAAGCAGTTGGTTGCCATTTTACTCGCATTTTGGATTCTTATGCATCGATCTATTATCTTTCATTTGTGTTTATGCTGATGCACCTTGAATATATATTTTTTCAACATTTCCTTCACCAATCAACTAGAACCTTCTTTTAGAGTTTGTCAGATTATACAAGATCAAACGTGAACAAATCGTTTCTACACCAAATGGTCAAGTAATATCTACAACAAATGGTCACGTAATATCTACAACAAATGGTCACGTTGATCGTTGTCATACTAATATCCAAAGATATTGCATTTTTTCTACAACTATATTTTGTGGCCAAGCAAGCAAGCAAGTATTTATTATTATTAAACATATTGTAGCCTTTTAACGTAATTCGTTCTGAAGCTTACGTAGGTCACTATTGATTTCGTTATAATAGTTTCTTAAAATTCTTTAAAATGGTACCTTATCGCTATTTAAAAAAATTAAGTTTATCGAAGCCATAATTTTTTAAATAATTCAAGTCTAAGGTTATGAAAAATAATCGCGAATTGTTCACAAATCAATACCATTTTTTGCTCGAGTTGATTTTTTCCCTTTATTGTAGGAAACACAAATCATGCTAAAATAGCAAAACGTTCTGATGAAATTATGGTTAAAAATATAAAACTATCTTTTTAAAACTCTCACTGTTCCCCAAACTAGAAATATATACTACAACTCTTGTAATTTAAGAAAAGTGCAGGCAAAAATATTGTATATAGAAAATTATAACTATATTTCAGAAACAGGGTAAGGAAATAATATTCAAATATTCTCTAAAATTAAATAAACGTATCTCTATTTTTCTCTTTTCCAAGAAAAATCTTTATGCAAATGTCATTGATAAGGGGATAATATTAGTGTATAAAAATTGCTCCTTTTATCGTTTTGATTCTAAAATATATTTTGAAACAAAATGTTAAAAAATATGTTAATAGGGCTCAAACTTAATGGTTAAAAGTTTTTGAAAATTATAATTCTCTTATTAATAATATTCAAATATTATGATTGCTATTATTGATTTAATTATTATTGTTTAAATATTATTAACAACAACAATATTAATAATAAATTGATAATATTTAAGTACCAATAAACAATTCCCTCTATTTCTTATATGAATAGAAAGATAGTTGTTAGTTAATAAAGTGTTAATAGAATTGTATATTGAAAGCGCAAAAAGTAAAATCGTTCAGAGAAGTTGATAATATTAAGTAAATAAAATGCAGAAATAAAACATTACAAGAGTTCATTGGTGTAGTAATTATTAAATTTATGAACACTGTGTGATTGATGTCAATATTATCAAATTCTCATAAAATTAAATGCGTGAGTATAAATGAATTTTTTGTTCATTGTCATGGAGCAATACCATGTAAATAAAGATATGTATCACATACTAACCAAAGTCTATTAATTTAATTTCCCCTTCTTGAGATATCATAAAGTTAGATGCTCTGATGTCCCGATAGATAATTTCGTTTTGATGAAGCTGATGAATTGCCTATAAATAAACATATTTTTTATTTTAATGTAAAGCAATATGCAAAAAACAAATTAAATAATAAAAATATAATAAATTTTATTGTTGTTTTTTATATTTTTATATTTATATATTTTTTATATTTATATTTTTATATTTATAAATGTTGGTTTTATGACATTTAAAATATAAATTTTATTTATATTTTAAATGTCATAAAACCAACATAAAAACAAATATAGGCAAGAATGTTGAAATTTTTTTAATGGTAATATACACATACAAATTTTATAACAAAAAACTACCTAACAATAATTATAACTATACCTTTCTATCTATATATATAATAATGTATAGAAGGGAAAATTATATATATAACTAGCTGAATGTACTTCTTTTCACCGTTATGCCTAAATCAAATTGCATCTGGTTCAATGAATTCGTAGTTTTCACCTTATTTATCACCAAGCTTATATAGTTTAGATTTTGCATGCTAAAAACATGTATTTAAATTTTGGAGATCCTATTTCATTAAGACACATAAAAATAATGTATAATGAAAATAGAAACAGAACACATATTCGATATTTTTGTATATGGTATACTAAAAAGTTCTCAAAATGTTGAGAAATTAAAAAAATTTTCCCGATTGAAATTTCAGTAAACTGTAAGAATGAAATTTTATCATTGAACACCAAAACATTTCTTCCTTATGAAATAATTTAATTAAAAATTTTTCAAAACGGTGTTTTGCATCACGAAATAAAGTGTTATGTATAGATTACATGAGTTAAAAAATAATCGAATGAGGAATATAATGCTTAAAATTCTCTTTAATCAACCGCTGACAAAATTTCGAAGGGCAACTAGAATAAGGATTTTATTTAATGAGAAGATTTATTGCATGCAATAATTTCTGATAATAACATCTTGCACATACATTTAAACAATAAAATTCGATGAATTTTCATCATGGTACTCATAGCATTTACAATCTTATTTATGAATCGTGTCAATAAATTAATATTTATTGTTATTAAACATAAAACAAATGGGTTTTATTTTATTATAAGAAAATTTTGGAGGTTTATATTTTATGGATATTTTTAAGCTTCATTAAGTTAAAATTATTTTTGAAAATTTAGTTTATTTTAGAGTTGAGCTCATTATGCATATTTCGGTAAATACAATCTACAATTATGCTATAAATACACCTCATCTCTATTATTTGTAGATGTACATTTTATTACATATAAAAATAATAGGTACAAAAATAGTGTAATTATATATAGTGTATTACTAAATATAATGTATGTAATATTACACCATATATAATATGTATGAGCTATTATAAGCATATAAAATATGTATAATGTAACTTCATCCATTATATATAATGTCAATGATTATATGAATGAAAAACTATTACTTAATCATTGAATAAAAATGTAGGAAGGGAAAAAATTCAAAGGAATAGAAATAATCTTCTATTGCAAACTCTAGTGTTTCAAAAGTTAAAATGAAAGCATAGATTTTAGATTATTAATCATTTCCAAGTTAATGCATCATGTACATGACTTATAATTTTATAGGATTGCTAAAAGGAGTAGTTGATAAAAATAATAATTTTTTTATTACTGAAACAAAAGCAAATATATTGCAATCAACTTATATAAAAAATAGTGAACAGGAAACAAATTGGGTAAAAATATTTGATAATGACAGTCATTAAAAAGTAAAAAAAATGAAGAATTTCAATCACTTGTATATAAAAGCTGGCATCGAATATTATAAATTTTGATAGAAATAAGCACAAAGCTTCTCCAATTTTTTTTCAAATGGCTGACATTAGCTTTTAATCCTTCTTTCTCCACAATAAGATCCGAGACTGCTACTCACATTAAGCGTTAATCGATGGGCACCTGTGAATCAAGTCACAGAAATGAGGAGAATTACCACTACGTCACATCACCACAAACCCATATATAATAGAATGGGCCACATTCAGGCATATCAGGAAAAAAAATTCAGAAAGAGTGGAAACGTCCATACTCGAAGCGGGATTCGAACATGGGACCAACAGAGGAGGAGTCAGGAATGCCAACTACTCGGCCATTGGTCGGCTTCTCCAAGAGTTCTTCCGTGTTCCATGTTTCATTAATTTTCCAAAATATAACTCAATTTTTTTTCCAAAACTTTCACATGAACTGTTATCTGAATTCTAAGACAGTGATAATATTGAATTCTTTGACCAAATACGCTAAAATGTGTTTAATCATCTGCGAATGTTACGATATTATCAAAAGCTCAGGTTTAAGAATTGGAAATAAATGTTAGCACTGTATACCTTAATTATATGAACTAATTGCAAAAAGCATGATTTACACCCATTTTCATTTGTCTTAAACTATTATTTTTTTCTGTATTAAAAAAATATACTTCACTGTAAGAAATCTATCGGTAAATATTTAACTTTCTAAACACCAAGCAAAACTTTCGGAATTATCTTCCTTTCTAAGATATATTTTTTAGCCATTTGAAAGCATTATTATATTCTAGAATTTTATTTATTTTTTGTTTGGTTTTTACTCAACCTAAATTTTGAAACTATTGCTATTTTGTTAAACATTTTGTTTTGAAATAAAATCTAAGTTTACATTTAAAAGATTTATCTCATCTGGTAATAAGATTTAATCCAAATGTTTTCATTATTTGAGAGCTATATTAATTAGATATCAATTTCCTTTTTTGTATTTGTTTGCATTGTAAGTTTTGATATTTGTTTTTAAATTTTGTTTAAGAGACGAATTCTTGGTCTTTCAAACTGTGAAAAATTGTGGACTGATTAAACTCATTAAGAACTGAAGCGTAAATATAGGAACTTTTGCGGTGAACGATTGACTTTTTTTCTCTGCCCATTGTATTTTTAAATTCTTTAATTGGCTAAAAATAAAATTTTTTAAATTCCTTAATTGGCTAAAAATAAAAATATCTTTAACTTTCATATACACACGATACTGAGATGAGAGTTTTCATTTTATCACTAGGATTCTTAAATAGCTTATAAGGGTTTTATTGTTACTTAAAAATTCTACAATAGTTCACAAAAATAGAATTCTCGTATTAAGTACCAATTAATTTTCGTTACTGGAGTCTTTCTTAAAAACGAAAAATTATTAATTATTTTTACTTTCTATGAGTTTCGTTTTTACTTAATTTTTTCAAATAATGAACAGTTATATTTGTTTAAATTTAATTCATAATATTAAATTTTTCTTCTTATTCATTACTCTCAATTTTATTGAAAATATATTTTTGTTCACTCTTGATCAATAAATTTATATGCGTTTCAAGCTACCAATTTTTATTATTAGATACACTTTTAAGGAGATTTGTGAGTTTTTAAGGAGATATTCATTTTAAATTTAATACAATTAAATATGTGCATTATAAGACTAGTTTTTTTATTTTGAATAAGATAGTTTAATTAAACAGCCCTGTATGACTATAAATACGAGTAAAAATTCTATTACACATCTTCAGAAAAAAACTGTTGACAATGATAAATTTTATAAAAACTTGGTGGCAGCACTACAGATATTTATCTGTAGAATATAAAATAGGAAATTTGGTGAGTCAGACTGAGCTTATTTATCAATCATCGTTTATATTCAGAAAGGAAGGATTTTCAATGATTTCATATTTGAGAACAAAAATATGTCTTGCTCAGGAGAGCCTGGAAAAATTGCCATTTTACTGTATTTCTTACCATAAAAAATTTTTTACTCTTTAAATATATTCAAAATTAATTTTAATTTGATATTTCCCATTTTTACTTTACTCATAATCTGGTTCTAAGAACATAAATGTCAAATTTTAGAGTGTGATTACATATAAGTTCTTAGGGCATAGTTTGGAATAACAAAAAGGAATAAAATCTTAATTTTAAACAAGTATGCGATTTAAAATAATCTTAGTGCAGAACATCAATTAGGAAAGATTGCATTTTAAAGACTAAGGATAATCTTTGTAGAAAATCGATTTGCAGTGTCCTCAGTTTATGAGATTTGAAAGTATTCTCGAAAAACATTAGGAATATGTGTGTGAAATAGGTCCATAAACTATTTAATAAGGTAAGAGTAAAATTAAGAATATACTCAAAATCCTTAACCTTAAGAAAAATGAATAATATGATATCTGACTTATAAATACCAAGTTTAATAGATTGATGATTAGTTTATATAAAATTGTAATTTCTGATTAGTAAAAATAAATAATCATTGGATCTAATAGAAATCCACCAAAAGAAACAAAAGAAAGAAGCTTCAATAAATGCTGAAATGTGGCAATAATAAATAATTTTTATTATTATATAGCAAGGATATGCTTAATTTATCAAAAAGTTAGAATTATATACAAGAAAACTTAGTAAATATTCAAAAATATGTTAAAATTATAGCAGGCAGACATTCAACTATTCAGCTTCTCAGAAAATTTTACAATATGTCACAATACCAATGTTCACTGTCATTTAACTGATGTGAGCTGACAGTTTTCACTAAAATAATTTTTCCATTATTTCAAAGCTTTGTAGAACATTTTCCCAACATTATACTTGGTATTTTGATTTATTAGGAGAAGAAATTCACTTCAAAAAGTAAGACTGAGAAATCAGCTATCTGACCATGAGACATTTCGGATCTTATAGAAAATCTAATTGATAATAACTGAGTAAAAACATGAGGCTTGAAATCAAAGTCCTCAATTTTACTAGAGTTGAAAATTATTAGGAAAAATAATTTGCGTACTCTATTTACAGAAAAATATAAAATTTATATTAATGGAAAATGAAATACCGTTTTATTAAAAATTTTAGATTGCAAAATCTAAAATGTTACAGAATATTGTATGGTAAGAGGAAATATTTAAAATTTCCAACTATAAAAATTACAACGTTATTTAAATGATCAGTAAATTTTGCAAGTACAATAGGCTCGTAAGTATCGTATCAACATGTGGTTATGAGTTTAGTCATTATAGTTGTTGTGTGCCAGCCAGGCTGGCAATTTGGGGTGCGCTGCTCCACTTTTACAACTGAACTATATTTGGTGTGGAGTCCGACTTCCTCAGTACACACATGCCATAGGTACCCGTTTATAGGGTAGGCAACCATTGACACACAAAGAAAGGACAAAGACAAGAAAGAGAGAGAGAGAAAGTACATCCATGCCCGAGGCAGGATTCGAACCCAGGTCCCACCCATCTGTAG
Source organism: Latrodectus geometricus (assembly GCA_026290005.1). Classification (NCBI taxonomy): domain Eukaryota; kingdom Metazoa; phylum Arthropoda; class Arachnida; order Araneae; family Theridiidae; genus Latrodectus; species Latrodectus geometricus. Next base: position 102,366 of record JAPDSC010125076.1, on the reverse strand, counting down.
TCAGGTACGTTAATCACTAGACAGATTGGGCGGCTGTCATTATAGTGAAATATAATATGAAATTATTACCACTCTTTGATTTTTTATGGTCAAACTACCAGGATAATATTTATGTTACATGATATCTCGTATTATGGTTATATAAATTCAAGAATCACGTTTTTTCCTATCGATTATTTGTGTTATATATCGACATTTATTGTTATATTATACTAGGTGTATTTCCTATTGTTATTGATTGCTTTGGTACACGCTGTGAATCATTTCCGCACGCGAAAGAGGATTAATTGTCATCCAACTGCTTAAAACGCATGTAATTGTTGCTTATCCCCCCTGGTACAGGGAAGCCCTCACCAGGTTCAGAAGATTTAGCATAGGATAGTATGCAGCTTCTTTTTTTGGAGAGGATCCACAAGGGCAGAAGACTGACTTGACCTCTGATCACACATGCCATAGGTACCCATTTATAGGGTAGGTAACCATTCATACAAGGAAAGGACAAAGACAGGATAGAGATAGAGAGAGAAAGTACATCTATGCCCTAACCTAATTTTTATTAAAAAGCACAATAACTAAAACTTAAATTGGAAGAAAATTATCTTAAAATGAAACATTCACAAGCGAAAACAAATTTTAAAATGTTTCTTTCTTTTTTGGATTTTTAATTTTAAATTTTAACAGGTATGAAATTAAATGCAAAGAAATAAATATTTAGTAGAGAACATTTTCTACCAATGGAAATATAGGCGGAACAGAAAAGTTTGTGCTATATTTGCAGAAAACCAAGAAAATTTGTGCTGTACATAGCTAATTTGAGGATTAACAAAGCAGCAGCACTCTTTCATCGAATGGGAGGAAAAGATATGCGAAATTGATTCGCTTAATTGAAAAGTTGTAATTTACTTAAGACCAGTAAATTCTAATATCAAACAGTTGCCACCGATAAAAACAAAGCACAGTGTGTTTATTGCGGCACAGTGAAAATACTAATTAAATCGAAGTACTTTGGAATTGAGAAATACTTTCGCAATCTCCAAATTAAATTAAAATTTAATTAATTTCGAGAGAATTTTACTTCCTGTTGTAAGAAGGAATAAATATTGTTTTACATGAAGGTGTTACCGAAAATTTGCTTCGGATACGTAGCGTATGAAAGGTTACTAATTAGTAAGACGAGCTCCAAAGATTAGTTAACACAATTTGATTGATTTTTTCACCGGCTGCTTTCAAGAAAAATATTTCAATTATAAATTAAAATTGAAATGCTTGCTTCAAAGTGAGATGTAAGTATATTTGCTATTTAGATTAATTGGAATATCACTGAAAATGAGTTTAGCTTGGAAGGAAAGGAAGAGGGAAAAAAATTCTTCTGTATAATAAAATTTTATTTCAACTTACTATACTTTTCTTTTTTCAAATTTGGTTGTAAAGGAAATGAAATTCATAAATGCATCTGTTTAGGTGAAATTGAAAGTGTGATTAAATGAAATATTTGTAATTATGTTATCGAATACATCTGAGTCTTGATGGATTTAAATTTTTTCATTTATTATCTCTTATTGCCAATAACATTTATTTAATATTTAATGAATTTATCTAAATATGAAAAAGACTTTGTAGTTTGAATCGAAAATTATATTTGAATAAATTGAAACACATAAAAATTAAGATAAATATTATTTTAATATTTATATATTTCAATTTATTCAAATATAATATTATTTTAATTTTAATTCTACGAAAAATATTTTACTTATATATAAAGCTACTTTATTAGAAATATTGTAAATTATTTGCATACATAGTTTAAGGAATTATAGTTATATTATAAGACACGCTTAATTTTTAAAAAAAGATATTAAAAATAATTAAAGTTACTTTCTTAAGACATTGTAAGATAATAACAATTGCAGATGATTATTTGAATATTATAATAGACGTTGGTAAAAAATTTTGTTTGGTGAAAAAATTAAGAAAAAAAAAAGCGTAATTCTCTTTACATAAAGGATAAAAGAAACAAAAGAAAAAATTCTTAAACTTCCTAAGATCAATTACTGCATTATTACTGTTTTTTATGAAAAAAAGTTAAATGAGCAGAACCCTATCCTTTGAAATAAGAGTTATTATGAAGCACTTAGATGAGAATTTTTTCCTTAACAGATAAGAAAAATATGCCCCTAAAAATATTTTTATTTTCTTTAACAATATTTTTACTAATTTTTATTACTTTATTCTCATTTAAAATATTAATTTTATTAATAATTTTCTTTTAACGAGCAAAAGTTTTTTTTATATATTTAATTTATTTATAAACATAAGAAATTACAGTCAAAGCAAATATTTACAAAGTACACAATTAAAATATTTGTAAAAAAAAAAAATCATAGCAAGAATTTAAACTTGTTTTTTCTCAGTGAATAGCAATTACACTATTTTATGAAAATTAAGTACAATATTTATTAATATATCAGAGTCATTAATACATAATTTCATATCACTAACTAATAAATATTGACATTTTAATCATATGAAGAACAACATCTCTACACATTATTAAAACTTAAATTTTCAATCATTGCTGTTTTCACATTATGAACAGGAAAATGTTTTAAAAAATTCGTATATTAAAAGGCCTTAAATTAAAATTCAAAAAATCCTATAAATAAGTGAAAATCTATTTTAAAGCCTCTATTCTAGGTACTATTTAATACATAGGAAAAATAACATGCTTTTGGATATCCAAGTAGGTATATAGTAAAAATAATTTTATTTATGTAATTAATGAAATTTAACCCTGGATTCATCATTTAGTTACATAAGACACACAAAACATGTCCTGAAATTATTTTTAAATTAAAGAAAAGGGAAGAAACAAAGACTACAACATGAAAATTTTACTCCTTTTAGCAAAGTTTACTGAATAATTTGCTCGAAGAGTTTTATTTCCTCCGGAAAATGCAAATTCCGAGGAAGAAAAGCAAAACATGCAGAATAAAAGTACAATTCATCTCCTCTGTTGACAAACAACTTCGTGACGTTTCTCTTGCGAATATGACTCTCTAATGCTAATTAACTAGAATAGTTTAGTTTGTTGGTGAGAGAAAACATTTCAATCCGGCCTGCCGAGACGGCCCTAATCACGCGACTTCATAACTTCCATTTCCAGGAAAGTAAAAAAAAAAAAAGAAGACACTAAATGTCTCAGTTGCTGCCGGGAGAGAACGTGCAGACGGGTAAAACGGCCTAATCAATGCCCGCATAATTTATCAAGAGAAGAACAAGGGTAAGAGAATTGCTGAGACTAATCAGTTTTAATTTTTATGGTCAAGAGTTACCGTGTTTTTAAATTGAGATATTAATCAGACTTAAACATACCATCATGAAGAGTTTGAGAAGAGCTGCTATTTCCTCCTCGCTGAGAATCCTGTTTTCCTTCCTTAACCACGATAACAGATCAGACACCGGTACTCCATCACAAAACTGGAAAAGGATTTTGGCATATTAATTAAAAAATAGAGTTTTGTACTTAATTAAAAAATTATTGTTTTAATTATAACCTTTCAGATAGAAAAATTCTATAATGTAGTCAAGTGCAAAAAGATTTTTCTCTAAATTAAATCAAGCTTTTGTATCAGGAAATCTACATCATCATGTGAGAATGTTTTATAAAAAATTAAAAATGATTTCTAGGTGTGAATAGCAGCTTTAATTTAATATTTTTATTCTTCGATACGCATTTTATTTTCTCTTTTGTTTATCAAATCACACATTAAAACTATTATATCAATAAAAAAAAGCAGGAAACTTATGATATAAACTAATGCCTGACAAAATTAATAGATACACTTTTCAAAGTGAGCCTCCCAACCTGTCTAGTGGTAAGCGTAACTGACTACGGATGGGGAGGACTTGGGTTCGAATCCCGGCTCGGGTATGGATGTACTTTCTCTTCCTATGTGTTTCTTGTCCCTTTCTCAGATGATGGATGGACGAATGGATGAATGTGGCCCGACCTATAAACGGGTCTGTGGTGGTGTGGCGTGGGAGATGCTACTCGTAACTCCGTGAATTTTTCTCACAGGTGCCCACCGGGTACCGATAAAATGAGTAGCAGTTTCCGCCCTTGTTGCGGCGTGAAAGGGTTAATCACCCAAGTGCCCGCAATTGGAAAAAAAAACCTTTTAAAGTGAAATTTCAATGAAATTAATTGTAAGTTGAAAAAATATTCATTACAGATAAAGGTTGATAATTAGGTGTAGAGAAAAATATAACTTTAAAATTTATATATATTTTCTTTCCCCGTTTGTGAAATGTAGTAAATGCTTCTATGTAGGTAAATGCATAATATTGAGAAAGAATTGTTTTTGTGTCTATGATAATGTTATATATACTATACATTTTAAGAAAACATGTTTAATATATTGTGTTGTTACTGATGGAATTGTCTTTACCAAACATTTTAGTTAGATTTTGAAAGGTTTTGTTAGATAACTTTAAGATGTTATCGGTATTAGTGTTCCTGAAATTTCTTTTATTCATAGATTTATTGAAGCCTTAAAAACAATCATTTTGTTTATTTAATGAAAAATTTTCATAAAATAATAACTTTTTATGGACTTAGTTTATTGATTCTTTGAACTTAATTATTTTTCATTTACTGCAACCATGAATTTCTAATAACTTTTTCAATTGTATAAAGTTTATTTTGGCATCACAAAAGGAAAGGAAAAAATCATATTATCAGCTTAGTTTGTTTTTCATTCTCTAGTTACATTTTGCTCATAAAGATTGATTCGGCCAATTTCTATGGTCAAATATAGATTTTGAACCATTATAAGTTTTTATGACTGAGACATGAATAGAGCCTACGAGCTATATTAATTCAAAAACTATCATTTATCTGCCAGTTTGGCATATATGTTATAAAAAATACTCTTATTAATTTCAATAAACAACTTTTTATTAATATTCAGTCCATAAATTCAAAAATATAAACGAATTATGAATGATTCCTAATTGTATAAAATTTTATTAGATTTATGATACTAAATTGATTTTATATTTATTCTATGTTTTGGAATAGAGATTGAAATTTTAAATTTATATATATATATATATATATATATATATATATATATATATATATCGCGAC
>JAPDSC010125076.1:0-97114 GCA_026290005.1 Latrodectus geometricus | reverse complement strand
TATGCATTTTATAATTATATTTAAATACATGTTTTTAATATAAATATTTCACACAAATGTATGTCAAAATCGCTTTTAATGATATACTCAAATATAATTACACTGTACATTCAAAAGAAATTTTTTGAATGTAAAATATTTAAAAGCATTAGTGAAAATAATCAAATCATAAATATATTATATTTTTGCATTTATTATTTATAATGATATTGAATTTCAGAAAAGATTTTAATTAAACTAATTTGAGTAATTATTTAATAATAATTGAAATATTTTGATTTAGTCTGAAATAAGAGAAGGAAATTTTGCTTATAATTTATTAAATATGAAACTATAAAAATTTAAATTTGATATTTCATGTATAATAAATTTAAAATTAATATTAAGTGAAAGTTAACCTAAATTTTTTCATTTAAAAACAAATTACTAAGACTAATGATGGGGAAAATATAAGGGCTTGGGGTATTTTGTGAATACGAACAGGGCCTCGTATAGCATTTATAAAGAGGCTAAGTAGAGAAAATTGTTAGACGCCTTAGTTACGAAGTAAAGTGAGAATGTACTTCAGTATATTATGCTTTAAGCCAATTTTTCATGGTAAATACTTGCTATACTTTCCTTAAAAATTGAGACTGCATTCATTTAATATGAACCATTTCACAAACTACATGTTGTTAAACATCGATTTTGTAAATGGTCTTGTCAACAGAAATGTTCATAATATCGTAAAAAAATATCGTTGCTCATTAATATCAAGAAAGCTATACAATGAATATTTAAACAAATTACAAAATGTTTATTCATTCACTTATAATTTATCGAAATGTGATGTTTCCGAGTAATTCTAAAGAACAAATCAAGCATGAAAAACAAGAATAACTTAATGTAAAAAGAATTTATTAAACACTGGAGACAAAAACCATGAAGAAAAATTACAAAAAACTTGTGCTTTTCTTGTGATATCTTGCTCAAAGGGTGTACGAGTCAGATGCCTTTAGCAAAATGTGACACTACATTACCTCCTCTTCAAAAAATTAATTTCGGCAATTGAATAATTAGCCTCTTATGTGGACAATAGTTCTTTTACAAAAATCCAATGACTCAAAAGTTTTCTCAGTTTCGTTTAATTTTTCAATCCTTTTTTGATGTAAAGAGCTATTTAGTATATAGCAATGGGAACATAGGAGTGTGTAAAATACACTCAGAATTCTGAAACATTGAGTTTAATATTACTTCACTAATATGTGAGTAAAGTCTCAGTTGATTGATTAATAAGTTTCAAAGCTTTTACCAAGACAACTAAATGTTTACAAATATTGGATCTGCTTTCAGAAAGTTTATTCAGCATTGATTAAAGCATTTCACCATGTTCGATGCTGAATGATGATCCAGAGTGATGGAACACCTTCACATTGCTACAAAATTCTTAAATGACTTTTCTGAATGGACCGTTAGAAGTATTAGGCATAGTGATGCATTGTATAGCCAACCAGATTGGTCATTTTATTTACATCATTTTCATTATTTTCGATTGAGTATCATGAAAAATATCGATGTGCCAGAAATTCTAAAATTAATCAGATGCACAAAACTTCCCTATTTGCAGAAAGATTCGTGTTGCAAATTCATGCTGAGATACTTGAGGATTGTGTACTGAATTTGAGGATTGCTGCAAGTACTGAAATAGAGGATTGTGTGTATAAAGGCCTGAATTCTCTGTGTATAATTCGAAAGATTAGGGTTTTTGTATGGAAAAATAGATCTTGAAGAATAGGCTGTGCATAGAAGCACTGTAACAAAATTCCAAATTCACCATTTCCTCTGTGAATTTCTTAGGACGAATTATTTTTTGGCATCACAAAAAAATCATGATTTTTTATTTATTCCCATAACTCTTTATTCGCATTGCAATTTTTATTTTAAGCAGCATAATTCCGGTAAGCAGTTCTTATTTTTTTGAATAATTAAAATTCTTTAACAATTTTAAAAATTTTGAAGCTCTAATTGAAATAGAATTACTATCATAATTAAAAGAGTATATTTAATTAATTAAATTTATATAATTATTATAAAATATATTAATAATGTAATTAATTAAGTATACTTAATTAATTAATGCCGCCAACCTGTCCAGTGGTTAGCGTACCTGACTACTGATGGGTGAGACCTGGGTTCGATTCCTGGCTCGGGCATGGATGTACTTTCTCTTTCTCTATTTTGTCTTTGTCCTTTCTTTGTGTGTAAATGGTTGCCTTCCAAAGAAACGGGTACCTATGGCATGTGTATACTGAAGAAGTCGGACTCCACACCAAATATGGTTCAGTTGGAAAAGTGGAGCAGCGCACCCCATATTACCAGCCTGGCTGGCACACGACAACAACAATTAATTAATAACATTATTCATATATTTCATACTGATGATATAAATTCAATTATGTAAACTTAAGTAAATTTATATCACTAGTATATAATTAGGCTTTGGGTTAAAGACTATATATATTCAAAATAAAGATAGGTTTCTTCATAAAATAAAGAATAAGTAACTGATAAAAGTTTGATATTTAGAATTTTAATGGATGTATTATGTGCTAAATATATTTGTTTAATTATAAGTAACGTAATCAAAAGTTATAATGGCATAAAATTCTTTGGCATACTTATAAAAATGAATCATTATTAATAATAATGCTATAGTGGGTAGTAATTGTCGATATGTAAATTAAATATGTCGATTATCTTATAGTTTTTGAATTTTGCTTACATCTTAAATTAAAATTATTGTTGAATAGTTTTTAAGTGAATAATTCATTCACTTAGAAACTATACATTTATTATGTGACCAATGAAATGCGAAATTCATTTGAAAACTATGGATGAGTAGAAAATTTAAATATATGCAGTAACAAACGAAAGGAATAACCAAAACTTACTAAAGTCTTCGCTATTTTATTTTTAAGCCTTCGATTTTCAACAGCTTAAAATTAAGCTTCGAATTCACTTGCATGTGCTGAATTTTTTATTACGTTTTTTTGCCCCAAAGCAAAACATGATTAAATCTACAGCAAAAAAAATCCGCTTTGGAACAAATCCGAAGATGCTTTTTTTGATATTTTTTAATAGGCGCCGATAACTAATAACATGGAAACACTTTTTAATTTTTCTATTCCTCCCAGATGGCGAAAAAAAAATCATAAGTATGGAATGGAAAAAATCACTAGATAAGCGGGAGGAAATATCCCGCCGGCTATAGTAAAGCCAGTAATAATCAACTTACTTCCATAACAAACCACAGCTGTTTCTTGGCGTTTTTTGGCGAGTGTAAATAAGTTCCATGGAAGTCTGGTATGAAAGATTGCCCGCCGATCGATGAAAGAACTCTATATTCCGATTCTATCTCCAGCAAATTTTCTGCGATATTGTCGATAACTTTAACAGCTACTTTATTTCCTGAAATGGAAATGGTAGATATTAAAACCATATTCACTTCTGAAAATATAGAATATTTTCCCATAAAACTGTTTGTTTATTAAAGCGAAATCTTCATTTTAATGTTGCTCTTTATTCATAATGTTTAGGAAATATTCATAATACCTCATATTCATACATCTCACATTTAGAATATTTTAAAATATTCTAAATGTGAGATAATATGAATAAGTTTTTGAAGAGGAGACACATTCTAGAAACTATTTCTTTTAATAAGAAGCAGAACTTAAATCATATTAACTTCGTTAATTCACATAATTTATGTAAACTTCATGTTAATAGATAAATAGTGATTTAAAATAAAATTAATCATAGAATCTGACTACTGCAGATTTTTATCAAAAATTCTTTAAAAATACTGGTTGCTTACGGTTTTATTAGGTCATAAAATTATAAGTTAACTTAATATGAGATATAAAATAAATTTATAAAAGCTGTATATTCTTTCTTCATGAGAGTCTTCCAGGAAAATTATGGATGGATTATAAAATATTTCTCAGGACAATGATGAATGTGAATGTATGGAAAGATCTCCATCATTTCCTACCTAAAAAGTATCATACAATCCGTCTAATCTTGCAAATTCGTTATGCAAAAAGTTTTTGATGTTTACAGTACAAAAGATAGAGTTAAAAGATATATTTTAATTAAGTCACAGGTAGCTATATAAAAGAATAACTAAATGAGGGAGAGAGAGTTGAGTTGGCATTCAAATTACTATTAAGGGCTTGTCAAAATCATGTTTATATATTTTGAAAACGTTGAAAATGCTTGAATACCTGTGATTAAGAGTAGTTTGCTCTTACATTTCTGAAAGGAAATTATTCATAATTTCTTCAAAATGATTATTATAGTGTTGGATATTTTTTAAATAGTAGAATTAATCTGTTTTATTAATTATGTTTCAATTACTTACGATGGAACGTAAGGCAGTTACTGACACAAAGTAATGACACATGTTGTTATTTTAACTTGTTAGCATTATTTGATAAATCAGAATGTACAATACTTTGTAATAGTTCCAACAGAAATGAGAGATGAAGGGGAGTAAAATCCATCATATGTTCGACAAATTTCCTCAAAAACTTTTAATAAGTCCCAAGTACAGCTTCCAGTAAATATTTGGTATCACATTACTGATGGTGTTGATAATGACTCTGTATGACTTCAAGGTTAAATTAACTCATTTAACTATATCCACGTTATTTAGGAATTTATTTGCCATTTTTAATAGATTTTTCTTATATCATGACTGACGAAAAAAATCTATGACCATTGGTTAAATTATATTGTGACTGAAAGTACAAAGACGGTAACACAAGTATATATATTTCTACCTCGGCTATTTCTCTATTTCAGAAATGCAAAGAGGCCATCTTCTCTCTTTTTACTTCACGTATTAAAATGTTTACCAGTTAAACTATGTAAACTTTCATTATTGAGTTGAAATAATGTTTTGGAATGTCACTTTATGTTCCGCATAAACTGTTAAAGACAATTCATTAATTAGTTTGGATGGCTAAATTTTAATTTTATGGGCAGTGAAAACTTTAAAAAATTTTCATAATGAACTCTTAGCTATACAAAATCAATTATTTGTATATATCTAAGCCCTTAATTATACTTGCTAATAACTCTAGTCCATCTTAATTAATTAAAAGTTATGATAGAAAATTTATATAGATATGAGTAAATTTCTGTATGACTTTATAAATAATCTGAATGAGAAAAAATCGATTAATATAACCTTGGAGTTTTTTTTATAAAAATAACTATTTGAAACCATAAAATTATATATGTGAACATTTCCTTTTCAAACATAAAAGTTATATGAAAAATTGAAGCAAAGAAGTTATATAATTCATTGAAGAAAAAGTTTGCTGGATTCGATGAATACTTTTAGAGCAGGAGAAGAAATTGTAAAAGTAATTAGGTACAAAGTAGTTTTATAATTAAATTATAAATTTAAGTTTATAAAGTTAAAAAATAACTTCATTATATTTGGATGTATTATGAATTACAGTTACATAAATCATACTCCAGATTTGATTATAACAGACTGAAATTAGTCATCCAAAATTACAAGGGATGACCATTCAAAATTTATAAATAAATAATATACCTAATACTTATATATAACATCCAAACCAATGAAAAATTACAAAATATATTTTGCAAAGTACAAATAATGTTAACAATGGGAACGTAAACTTTTCCAGAAAACTTATTAACTAAATTTCCTTAAGTTATGCTAAAAAAGTGAAATGTTTATAAAATTTAACTAGTTATTAGAAAAATTAATTAGAGCAGAATGGAAAATATGATTAACTAATTGAGATATTAAACTATTTCCATGAAAATATTATTTCTTAGAAAATATTTAATCTTTTTTACTTCATTATAGTTTTTCAATATATTATTTTCACTCCTTATTGTTATAACATTACTTAAAGCATTTCAAAAGCCATTTTATATAATAACTGTCTAATGCTATTTGAAATATTTTTAAATAATCACATGTTACAAATACTGTTTGCTCACACTCTAACAATGGTTATGGAAATAAATTAATATGCTTTTCATCTTAAGTTTTTATCATAACTCATATCCAAAGTTTAGCTTTGAAACAGTGTTATTTATGATTTTTATCACGTTATAAATTGGATTTGTATGAATAAAGATATTTATCAAAATGAAGGAAATATTTTTTAATCATTCACATAAATCGTGCTTTTCACATAAATATGTTATTTATCTTCCGATTACGATGAAAAAATATTTTTCCTAATTATCTGTGACAAGCTCAGAAATAGAAATGGCATTTTCATTTTAATAAAAGAGCTATAATTCATTTCGATATTTGACATTTCTTATTGAGGTAAAATGATTAATAATTTAAGGCATACAAAAGAATTTATTCTATTTGTTTTGATATTTCAAAAGAGTATTTCTATTTCTGTTTATTTCGTTCATAAGTGTTACATAAAAGTATAATGAAAGAATTGCCAATAATTAATGATGTTTCTTTATGTGTCTTCAGACGATGTTAAAAAAGAATTCAGAAATTTCTGAAATCTTTACTGGGAACATATTGTAACTTAGTTAAACGCATGAGTGCTTGATGTTATACGAATAATAAATTATATTATTTTAATTAAATAATATTATAAATACACACACAACTCAGAAAAAATACTTATCGATAACTGACCATTGTTTCCATCTACTAGTCATAAATAAAAATTATATTTTATTCAAAATATAAATTATTATTTATAATAGTTTTAAATATAACTATCATAAATTGTAAACAGTGATATAATATTAATTAACATAATTTGTCAAAATATATTACTTTAATAAATGTAACTGTCAAAATGTGATATTTTTATCAAGAAAATTCATGTTTTCAATAAATAATTTTATAATTAGCTGTATTACGGCAAATAACATTCATAATGAAATGAGATTATACTGATGTTTATGCCTTAAATATTTAGACCAAACAGGACGTTTATTTAAAAGAATTATGTCTGTATTACATGAAAACGTGTGTAACAGTATTTAAAATGACATTAAATCTTTGAATTAGATGAAAAGTGTCATAAATCTCTTTCTGAAAATAATTTTTAAGGATGTTGCACTGATTTGCTTTTAAATAAGTAAATCTATTTAAATGACATATTCTACTAAAATGTATTCATTGAAGTGATTAATTATTAATGAAGTAATATGAGAAATATATCTTCTAATAGGGAAATATTTTATTTAACAGATTTCAGGATAAGTTATGGGGTAAAATTTGGACGGATTATTTTAGAAAGGTTGTGAGCCTTTGAACTGTACAAATAAATATCAGTAATACTATTATGTCAGTTTTAAAAATAGCAAAAGAATTCAAATCCTGCTAATATTCATTCTTTTTGAAAAAAAAGAAGCGTTCAATAAAGATAAAATATGGGGTTATTATGACATTATCAAGGACCATAGGTCGACTATTTTGAATATAGTCCTACAGCTGGATGGATGGATGGATAAACAGAATAAAAAACAGCCATTTGCAGTATACGGACATCTCCATATATGTGTCCTAGCAGGAATTTTCACTTCAAGGTATTTATTGATAAAATGAAAGATCTAAAAAAACCAAAATGCACAAATGGAAGGTGAAATAGAATGTTAGTGTGTCAGGCTGAAATTGTCACTTGGTTATCATTATCCTCAATCTAAGGTGGTAAAGTATTCCTTACCCCATCTCAACTCATAGCGATTTCAAAGCGCTTTGTTGGAGTGATATTTAAGACATCTGCCTTCATTCAGCTCATAATATTTCCGGATGAATTTTACTTCACTTTTGAATTAAATAAGTATCGAATTCATAGAAGCATCGTATGGATCACGTAGCATCGTATGGATAAGCTTGTTTTCCAAAACCATTATTTCCTTGTTTGATGGTGTATGTGCACTACATACTTCCCTGTACCTAGTCCAGGTTATATTCTACCAGCTGTGAAGGAATCATTGTAATTAAAAACCAAGAATCATACAGAAGACAACCAAATATTTGACATATATTTCCCTAGCGGTATCACCACTTGTATTAATTTAAGAATAGGATCTTGCAACTATGACCTATTAAAAGGGTCATTCATTTTTATTGGACATGAAGTATCTTCTGATAGTTAGGATTTGAATTTCCTACCTTCCTATAATGATAATGACCATTTAACCAACCAGATCACCAAGGCCTTTTGTGTGATGATGTAAGTTGATATTTTCTACTACAAAGGGTTGCCTTCAGCTTTCATACTCACAACTTCAGTTGAGCAAAAATACTGTGGAATTAGTTTTCCTGACTCATCATTCTGAGGCCAATGTTCTACAAGATAATGCCAGACACCATACAGTTAAAATATTTATAGTTTGCCTCTGTGCAATTATTATTCTTACTTCACCCCAACAAAGTTTCCAGATTTCTAGAAAATTGAAAAAATTCTACTTTAGGTTTGGACACCATAAAATAATTCAAATCTGGAGTAACAATTAATAAATGGCTAGTTAAAATATATACAGGATGCCGTTAAGAATCTTTATCAATCTTTATTTATTATGAGAATGAGCAATTGTGAGGGGTAATTTTATCAACTACTGAGTTGAATATGTTATGTGCAATTTTTTATCGTTGTTAGAACCTAAGTAAAAGATAAACAGTATTCCTTGTTAAGAATCACATTTTTTCAATTTAACAGCACTCAGGCTAACAAATCTTCTAGTGTAGAAGACCCCTACCTCCATTCTTGTTGCCGTTGAGCAATGGAAGAGATATGCCTTGCTTTTGTTTTCTGCATAGCATCTATAAGAGTGCTTGGAAATTCTTTTAACTTTTTCTCTAATAACGTTATAATACATCTTACGATCTATAAGAAAATTACTCTCAGAAGGCAATGGTAGCAAATTTTGAAATCCTCTTAACCAATTTGCTACAACATCTTTCAAAATGCCATGCTGATATTTAAGTAATTAAACAAATCTGCTTCAATCATCTACATATGGTGACCTTTAAAACCATTGAATCCATATCATTCTGCAAGACTTTTTATATAAGAAAATGACGCTCTTAGAGATAAGTGTGGATAAACTTGAAATTATTCATTTCCTCCGGGCATTTATAGTCAAAGGCCTTCTGATTTAATGAAGAAACGAACTTTTTTTTCTCTGGCACACTTTTACTAAAGTAACATAATTAATATTTAACTTTAATCAGCACATTGCTGGGCACATTTATTCGAAAGACCTATTAGGTTAAGTTTTATGACATCACACCTTTGAAAACTGAGTATTGTTCTTCACTAGTGGGAATGTCTTGAAGACGTACGTTTTTTAAAAACGTTTGTAAAAAAAAAGCCTAATTCTAATTGACAATCAATTAAAGTAGCAGTTCTTTTAAATTCTGTCTGCTAAGCAATTTAAAAAAAAGTTGCACAAATCCCTGTTGTTTATTGATATATAAATATTTGTTATATAATTAAATTATCATATCATGTCAAATTTCAAAATTCTGTTTTAAATGTTCTCGATGTACTGAGTTTTTCAAATTCATTGCATTTTGCTTTGTATTTCTAAAAAAATATATAATTTTATTTATATTATTATTTATTAATCTGCAATCATGTGTGATCTTAAATTTATACTTTTTAAAAATACATTAATTTTTCCTTAAAATATAAAAAATTAATACTTTTTTCAAATTGATACGTAATGATTAAATTTTAAATTTACAGAATTTAATGAAATAAAACCTCGAAATTTTTCAATAGTTTGGCATATATTATCTCGGTAGCAAAACATTTGTATTATTCAATAATTTCATATAAGATTGTCTAGACGTAAATTGAGTAAAACACAAAACAGATTTTAAAATAAAATACATTATCTTTTATATAAAAAAAAAGCTGATAAAGAATATTTAATTTATCTTTTCAGTATGTTTCCTAAAAAAAAATAAAAATAGCTCCATTGCATGATTATAAAGGTAATAGCAAGTTCATAAATATATATATACGATTTAATAAACTTAAACATTTACTTAAATTAACTAATTTTTTTTGCCATCATAAACCAAGCTGTAATAATGGAAAACATTTTCATTTAAAATTTATGAACAGATTTTGATTTTTATATAAATGATTTCAAAATAATGAACGTAAATATAGTAATAAATTTCTTTCTCCTTAAATATTAACATTTTCAAAAGTATTTTCTCAAACTATATTTATAAAAACTATTTCTTGAATGGTTCTATATAGAGTCTATTGAAGTGATAAGACAATATTCAAAAAAGAGAAATTTAGTTGTTTACTAGTCTAGAGAAAATTTTATTGTTTAAGTTTGAGAATGGTTTTAAAATCTCAGAAGTATTTCAGTAACTATTCATATATATTGTGTCGTTTATTTTTACATAGGTATTATATCTCACATTCTGCATATTTTCATAACTATATAATACTAAATTTGATTTGAAATTTATAATGGAAACAAAAAGCTGACGCAAAATCCTTTTTTAGAGCTTTAAGCGTAAAATTCAATAAATGTGATGCACATGTTTTATAATTTTAAGTAATCTATAAAAGGGGAAATAAATTCGAAGAAACTTCAAAAAATAATAATAAAATAAATAATGTTTGGAAAATGTTACAGTTTTTTGGAATGCCATTTTAAAATTTTTATCAATTAGAAATAAATGATGAGTTGATCTGTCAAGTTGATATGTGTTTTTTTTAAATCAAAGAAAACAAATAGTGAAACATTACAATAATATAATTTATTTTGTGTTTTAAAACGAATAATATTCAGTATGACTATCAGTAAAAGTCGGCAAATGGCTGAGTAGTTAGCGTTCCTAACTCCTGGGCTGTTGGTTCCGGGTTCGAATCCCGATTTGGGCATGGACGTTTCCTTTTTCTCTCTCCATCTCTCTCTTCGTGTATCTTTGTCCTTTCTTCTTCTGAGATGATGTATGAATGTGGTCCGCCCTATAAATGGTTTGTGGAGGTGGGACGTGGGCAATGTTACTCGTACCTCTGTGATTTGGTTCACAGATGCCCACCGGGTAACGATAAAATGAGTAGCAGATACCGGCCTTGTTGCGGCAAATGGGCTAATGTTATTTACTTGCTCAAGGGTGCCCACCATTAGAAAAAAAAGTATTTTTAGAAGAACAGTAATTCATTAATTTGCTTTAATTTGAGAAAGAAACTTAAAAATATTTTCAACAAATTCAATATTTTATGGATTATTAATATTTTATTAAAATAGAATTTCTGAAAATAGTATGTCCAAAGATTACAATTTTCTTGAAAAATGTTAGATTTAATTTTTTTATGTGAATAGCAGTTTCCGGCCTTGTTGTAGGCGACTGGTCCAGTCACCCGGTTCTCCGTGATTAGAAAAAAATATAAGTGATAGGATAATAAAAAAGCCACAGGAGGACCAGTTCATATATATCATAGGATAGTCATAGGGCGGAATCGATAGCAATTTAGGCAGGCCGCAAACTCGGTAGACCATCCGATGGAAGACACCGTCCGATGGAGACCGTAGGTATACAAACCCCGTCTTATGGAGGTCTTAGTGTGACGTAGCTATGACGTTGTAATCTGACGTCATGGATATTTTAAACCAATGAGAGTTTGTTTACATTCTCATTGTTTACATTCCGGTTCCATTTCCGATTGCAATAATAAAAAAAAATATTATTACCTCTATAAAGATTTATAATTAACTCCTCCTCTTCAAATGTAAACTTGTAATAACTTGTACTCTCGATATCAACGTGGTATATTTTTCTTGCGGAAATAGAAATTAGCTTTGTCTCGAGGAAAGTTGCCAGATATTTCAAACCAGCTCGATATCCAGATTTGTCTCGCGCTCCGCCCATTTTTTGACGTAGGTAAGATTTTTGTGACGTCATTTCGCCTCATGTGAATCTCGCGAGATCTTCGGCTTGTCTCTCGATACATGTCTCATGCGATCATCTACGAATTTGCGGCCTGCCTTATGTTGCACAGAACACTCGCACACACTCGCGCATCAAACGTCATCTTTTAATTTTACTTAAATGAGGGTAAAGCCACAATATACATCAGACCTTCGGTATGTCCACAGCCAAACTTCTGCTGGAATAAGGTCTGATAATGGTGAGAGCCAGAAAAATTTGCATCCGCAGTTACTAACTATTTGTTCTTTAGTGAAAGTTTCATGGACATAGTTTGACGAGATATGGATCGTGGAGTGGTTTACAATTCTGTAAGAAGATGTAGACAAATAACAGATTTTTTGTTACAATGAAGAGGAAAAGTAGTCGGAATCGTAAAATACATAGATTAAAAAAAAGACATTTTACATTCGATTTAAGACAGTTTTTATTCGTTTCCATTTCTTTCCTCTGTGTGGAACATTCATAATGTAAGAATTCATCGTACTTTAAGAAATGTTTAACCTCTAATAATCGATACAGTCACGATATTATGCAGCCAGAATCAAATGATAGATCCATATCTCGATTTATGTCTTATTGCAACAAACCATCTCGATATAACGAGTGGGCATCATATTAGTATGGAGAAAAAGTAATCTATTATTTTTTCGGTAGACGTCTGTAGTGATCGATATCTCGTAAGGTATCTATCAAACAATTTCAGATTTATGCTCGTTGGAAAGGTGACACTTGACACTAAAATATCCTCTTGCGGTTTTTTGTTTGATTAATTCAGTTACGAGTACAAGGTTTTAAAAATGGAAGACAACAAACAGAAAATTCGACAGTAGCTAGTAATGCTCTTCTGTCTTCCACTTCAACGCACAAGGTTCTTTTATTAGGAGCTCGAAAACCGCTATTGACTTATTATCCCACTTTTTGGAATTCATTTGTACCTCGGCTATTCAGTGCCTACAATTGCCAATAAGTTCGTCAAAGTAATTATTGACAATGGTGTATGCGTGGCAAATGTTTTTGATCAAATTAATTGCATAAAATTTGCAATAATGTGACAAACTGCATTTTTTCCAATTTTAATATAATGATTATTTTCAATCCAGTTTAAATGCACCAATAATCTGTGAATTTCAGATTTAAAAGAGAATATTTATGTATAAAACTTTCAAAACATTAAATGAATAATTTAATAGTAAGTATTAGATTAATGTTTCTTTCAACAGTTACAAATTACATTTAATCATTTATAATTATAAACTTTCTATCAAATACAAACATTTTAGAATCTTATTAATGAAAAATAAATTACGTGTTTGTCTCTTATTCCTTAAAGTTAATAACAAACTAGATATTCTTAGATAATTATGTTTTATTAAGGTACTGTAATGCTTATTATAAAAAATATAATATACTTTTGCTCATCTTATCTTTTCAGGTAATATCTGAAGGTTATTATTAAAATTGAGATTGAAAATTTTATTCGTGGCTTAAAACCTTAATTTCCTATTCCTTTGTTTAATAAAATTGATTGTCGCCCAACCTGTCTTGTGGTTAGCGTACCTGACTGCAGATGGGTGGGACCTGGGTTCGAATCCTGGCTCGGGCATGGATGTACTTTCTCTCTTTCTTGTCTTTGTCCTTTCTTTGTGTGTGAATGGTTGCCTACCCTATAAACGGGTACCTATGGCATGTGTGTACTGAGGAAGTCGGACTCCACACCAAATATGGATCAGTTGGAAAAGTGGAGCAGCGCACCCCCTATTGCCAGCCTGGCTGGCACACGACAACAACAACAATAAAATTGATTATAAATGTGAGATAGACGCATGTTTCAGAAACTCTTAATATTAATAAGCAGAAAAACGCGGTTTATATACCTTCTGAATTGTGACTTTTTAACAATCTAAAAATCTTATGTAATCTTAATGTAAGACTTGCAATTTTATTAAGAATTCTGTAATAATATTTTTCTTAAATTACATTTAAAAGAATGATATGCATTTAAAAATTTGGACGTATTTGAATTAAATTTCCTTCACATGGCTCATTTTTGCAGTTTCTTTAATCTCTGATATTTGATGTATTAGTTACACTTTTTTTATACTATATTAACAATCGCATAATTTTTAATAAGCGGATATTTAATTAAAATTGCAAAATATGCAGATATTTAAAAAAACAGGAATAAACATAAATATTATCACTCAACATTCTAAAAAAAATAGTGAAAGGTATTTACTATAGCACAATCAAGAAAAACTATAGCTATGATAGAGTTCTAAAAATTATATTACTGAAATAAGTTCAATAATCTCAGTTCGACGAAAAAGCCATGATTATTATTTGTCATAATTCAATGAAGGAACAATAATATTAGTAAAATACGATATTCATACTATATAATTGCTCAACTGATTGAGCAAAACACAAATGCTACAAGTCATACATACCATTATCAAAAAGAATATGGTGTACCTACTTAGATTGATTCTGGAGAGAGCAAAACATAAATATTAATATAACAGTACTTATTATCAATTTTTTGAAGAAGAAGTTTTAACTTGATGGTCTATGTTACGATTCTTCATTAGTTATCTATGCTGTCGGTTATTGCGGAACCAAGACTAGGAATACTGGGAAAGATAAGTAACTCAAATTAAATTTATGATTCAATACAGATTAATTTAATGAATTATGATTGCTAGTTTCAATTCTGGAGTAACTGTAGAAAAAGGTTGTTAGAATGCTGTATTTTGAAACAACAATATGCCAAATATTGTGCTTAACGGCTATCATTTGCTACTCAATAACACTCTTTAATTTACCGTATGTGCACATCCTAAGTTATGCAAGAAGTAATGATAAATGGTGTTCAAAAACTAACTCATACCATTTGGAGAAGATTTTTTGGTATAATTTTGCAATATGAAAATGCATATCCTTAACGTGTGTGTTTGCGTTTTATATAGAATCTTTTATTAATTAATTCTACGATGGAAAATTACCTTTGATTATTTGATTTTATGTAAAATACAAATGTATCGAAATATTATTTCTCGAATACTTCACCACTTAAACCATACATAAAATATTAAGGGATGCGCAGTAAAGTATTATAGAATGTTAATTCATTGGATTTATGACTAATAAAAATGTACAAGTACTCACTAAAAATCTGGAATCCTTATCTTATTATTCATCAAGGTTTTTAGTACATAAAACAAAGAAGATACAGTCAGGTTCTTTAGATTTCTCTTAGCTTTGAAGTTGCTTCGTCAGTTGTGATGTGAATTACATTTGCAATCTTACTACAGAGGTAGACCAGGCAATTAAAGAGATAAAAACTATTTACAAACCCATCACATAAAATCTAACAATTTTTGTAATTTTAATTTCTGGGATCCATTTATAATATTACAGATATAGTGAAGAAGTTCGTGATGAGCTGTTAAATTGTAAACAAAACTTCTAATGTTTAATAAAAACTATAAATATATGGAATATATTATTTAAATTGAATGTATTTAATGTTATATCATTTATTTTTATTGCTTTACATAATATTTTCACATTATTTATAAATATTTTATGTCATAAACAAAGTGTTAGAATTAAAAAAGAGTAATTAATGAGCATGCGCAAAAAAGCACTTCAAAATCGCGAGTTGGCGAGGAAGGGGACCTAAGCCTCAATTTAACCTAAAATATTGCGGTTAAATTGCGGTTTAGGTCTCCTTCCTAGCCAACTAGCGAATTTGAAGCGCTTTTTTGCGCATGTTCATTAAATACTCTTTTGTTTTAGCCTTTTCATTGGTCGCTAATTAAGTAAGTTTCACTTTGAAATAGCGGTATAATTTTCGTCATGGCATCGGCGTCTTTGAAAACGCACCAAGCAGGGGACCTAAAGCACATTTTTACCATATTTTTAAATAATTTAAAACTAAAAGAAATTGAAAACAATAAGAATAGTTTCCTGATAACTGCTTTTACATTTTCCTCTACATTAAGTAATAGTAAAATAATATAAGCGATTTAAGAAACTGTGAAAGATAGAAATTGACAAATATAGCTAAGAAAATTGGGTAAAACTATATTTGAGGGTGCCCCCTTGGAGAATTTTGGTTGGTGCCATTCCTGTTGGAGCTGAATATTTCAATTTCATTATGTTTTGGTCACCATACCTGTTAGCACAACAGGTATAGTGGCCAAAACATAATGGAATTGGAATGAAGACAAAATAAGCAAACATAATAAACCAAATTAACTGCATAAAAAAACTTGGTGATAATCAAGGGGGCACCTTCAAGTATAGGCTAACCGATAGCTGTAGATTCAAAATTATTTAACATGAAATTGAATCACATAATCTTTAATGTGACATACGTCTAACATCTAAAGCTTGATATGAAAATAAAAAGTGATATACATTTTTTTTCTTAAACTGACATCATTATTGCAAACTATTGTGTCTCTACAATTTTTTATAAATTAGCTTTGATACTCTGTCATCAAATTAAATTAATTACTTAAATTGATTTTGAAGTTTTGTTATCATATAAATCATATAAATTGTTTTTAAACTTTTTACTATTACTTTAGTAATGTGTAAAGTAATATTTACTTATTATATGCGAATTGCTTTACATAATTTATAGGGTGCTTGTAGCATAAAAAGTAGAAATATTCCACAGACGGTTATTTTATTACATTAATCGGTAAGCGTTAAATTGTTATATTAATTGATATCATAATTAAAAAAAGCTATTTTGATTTATCAATTAGTTAGGATAAATATTATCAAAAATAATAATAAATATTTTTGTGACTAAATGATTGAAACATGAATTAAATAATTCAGATATGCCTTAGTTATATATGAGTTAAAAAGTTAAAAGGTTATTGAAGAAAAAGGTCTTTAATCTGTGTGAAAAATAAATTTATTATATAATTAAGATCTGATGATAGTGTAATATATAACTATGTGAAAATATATTTTAAATTTATTTAAATGTTTGAATAATTATATTAAATTTATTTTATATTGTGTATTTTGTTTTGTAACTCATAGTTTAAAATTTCTATTATATATAAATGCACAGTTTCAAACGTATCGCGTAAAATTCAGAGATTAAAAAAAATAAAGAGTAAATTTGATTAAAGAAAAAATGGAATAAAATTGATTAAGAACCATTCCTTAATTAGTGAAAAATAACGTCTGCAACGTTAAACAGAATTTTAGAATAAGTTCGATTTATGCTCATCTTTATGCCCATATTTTATGGTTTAAAAGTTGACAGCAGTAAGAAATATTCTTTTAACAGCTCTGAATGCATTATATTTCTCACTTTCTCTCTCCCAGTTTGACATTTTATTCAAGAATAAACTGAAATATTGGGATGAACTGAAGTCGAAATATAAGACTTGAATGGACTTGATGAAAATGTCAAAAGCAAATTCCGATTTAGAGCTGCAGATATAATTTAAACTGCTTTCGGAACAAAGTTTGATGTGTTTCTCATTATGGTTTCATGGCACGGAATTCCATCTAGGAAACTTTTCTCTGCGATAGGCTTAAAATATCGATTAGAAGATTTCATACTTTCCTGAAAAGCGAAAGTTCTTCGAAGTGTGTGGGGAGAATTCATGGAATATTAACTTGACAAGAGAATCGATAAAAAATCGATATTTAATATAGTGTGATCGGAATTCGTTAAAAATAAACTATAAAATCTATATTTGGCAAATGTGATATAAAGACATGTTTTAATGATTAGAAACATATTTTAAGAATTTTTATTTCATTTGATGATAAGAACGCATTTACAATGTAGATATAAGAAGAAATTTAAATTCATAAATGTGTTAATATTAATATATATAATCACAACATGCACAGAAAATTAGCCAGCAAATTTAATATTGCCAAATGAATATGTAGGTTTATCTTAATTACATATAGCTAGGATAATTAAGAAATATTAAGCTCGAAGTAAATCATATTTTGTAAAGGTTGACAATAAAAATTGGAACAACTTTGATATACCCCCCCCCAAAAAAAAATTAAGCGCCAAATCTGGTACTCTCTACGGACTTTTTAGGGTTGCTTCTTATTTTTGTATTGCCAATTCAGGTTTTTTCAGCTTTTAGGTTTTTGATGTTGTCAAATTTAGTATTTTCTTGTATTTTGTACTATTTTTTGAGTTTTTTTTTTAAAAGTTTTTTATGTTATTAATTACTTGTATTTAGCAAGAATCCATCTTGGCGAGAAAATAAGCGCCAAAAACAGGTATTTTGCTTGGCGAGAAGAAAAACTCGCCAAATTTCCGATTTTGGGGGTATATCAAAGTAATTCCTAAAAATTTTATATAATTACATTTATTTACAAAATAATGAAACAAAAAATCATTCTACAGATAAATTGGTACTTACGTACTATAGCGACTATCTAGATATGTTGCCAAAACTGATGACCAAAAAAAAATAATATGATGACTACCTAAAAAAACGTAGGCACTAACATAGGTTACAGAGGACGTTAAAATAAAGAGTAATATGTAAATACTATTTCAGTTATTCTAGTCTGGCCAATGAAAATTTTTATCGCCAAATATCGCTAAGGTGGTTGTTACAGTATGTAAGTACCAAAACATTAATAAAGGAAGTGAATGCAAACGATAAATTAAGTAGTTCTCTTATAAATATCAAAATTCAACATTTTTTACTAAAGTGACCTCTAGTAATTATTTACAAATAATTTTTTAAAATAGTCAGTTTATGAGTTGACACTATTTCCCTACAAATTTTTCAAATGAGTGTTATACACATACTCCTTATTGTAATATCAGCGATTAATGCTAAAAATAATTATGTAATATAATTAGAAAACAAACCTTGAAATTAATTCCTACACATCTTAGTATATTTAGTAATTTATTTAAAATAAATTCAATAGAGAAACAATATTGTGTATAAATATTAAATTCCTGATAATCATTTAAATAACAACTACTTACAAAAACAAGAAATATGTATCCAAACATGAAAATAAAAAAAAGTAGTTTTTATTTTGTTGCTAGTAAATTTTTATTCAAGGGGAGTTTTCGAAATAACTAAATTTTAAATTTAATATTATTTAAAATTCAAGTTTCTATAGTAGTTTTAAATTCATGAAAAACATAATAATATAATCCGTTTGGTATGATATTTCTCCCCATTTATTCATAAATTTTAATATTTTTCAAGTTTTTGGAAAACTGAATTCCTAAGTATTATAAAAATTTTGTTTCTTTCATATATCCGAAAAATATATTTTTATGTGTTGAAAAGAAATTACAAAGAAGAAATATTGAAAAATTATGAGTATTCCAAACTTGTTTTTTGAAAAATATAACTTAAAGTATGAATGAAGTTTAGATAAATTTATATTTATAATATCTTTTTCTATAAAAATGTAAAATATTTTATGCAACTTTAGATATATATAATAATTCTTCTATTGAATGATAAAAAATATACTTTCAAAGATATTTAAAACTAACCTATGAATTCTTAGAACTTTTTATAATGTTTTATGCTTTTAAAAATTATTTATGTATTAAAATTTTATAATTATTTATTTTAATAAAATTTTTTGTAATTTTGTTAACAATAATATAAATATGTATGATCACAGAAATGGTACAAATATTTCAACGATAAATAGAATTTTTAAAGAAAGTTATTTTTCAAAAGAATTTGTAAAATATCAGGCTTTGAAGTATGAAAAAATCATGATTCATTTTGAAATTATTTATCCCAACCATACTTCTTTACAAGTACTTCATTACAAATTGTATTAATTTACTATTTGCATACCTATAACTTCATTTACAAAAGAATAAAAGTAAACGAATGAAATAACTTGATTTTTTTATTATCTTACTTTCATTTTTTTCACATGAGAGTCTTGTGCCATGATGAACATCCTCATCGAAAAAAGGAATTGAAGTGACGAATTTTTTGAAATGATGACTAGTGATTTAATTTTCTAGCACTAACTTGTATAATTGCTAATTGTACTTGATAGGGAGCGTAAAAAATTAAAGAAATGGTAAAATGAAATCAGATTGAAAATTTTTCCCTTTCTCATGTATTTGAAAAATGAGAAAGAACCGAAGAGATGGTGTATTCATGATATCAGACATACAAGAACTCTGGAGCACTAGCCTCACATATAACTATGCCAATAACAGAACAGTACGCTGTAGCTATGATGGTTAATTCATTGCATATTTCCCATACGAAGAAATTCAGTCCATACAAAGCCGTGGCATGCTGAGGATCATACTATCGAGCTGCACTTGGAACAGATAACTCTACTAAACAAACAATGCTCTCCGAAGATATGATAGAGATATAGGATATAGGAGGTAGTTGAGGGGCTGCTATTATTCGGCCAAGCATGTCCCACATATGCTCTATCGGTTTAAAGTCTGGTGAGAATGATGGTCATTCCATACGTGTCATATCCCTTGATTGAAGGCAGTCGTTGACGATGTTCGAATGGTGATTTCAGGCATTGTCATTCATAAAACAAATTCAGATACCACGCCACCTCTAAACAAACTAACATTTTGTTCCATAACTATGTTCTTTTAAATTTCACATGCCATGGTTTCGATATGAATGTTTTTATATTCTGAAGTGCTGGCTGCTGTAGTTTAGTAGATTCACGCCTCTTCTTGTTAAGATCAGCAAAGTGCAGGATCATTAGCCACTGACAGTAATTGGGAAGGTGGTGACATTATTCATCACTGGGTTGCTGGGTTTCCATGGGTTGGGAACGTTTCCATGTTAATCTGTGAAGTTCAACGTCCATCTGCTGTGTGGGTGGTGTGGGGTGGATGTGGAGAGTAGGGTGCCTACTCGGGTGACATTGTCACCTGACTGTGGTTCAAAATTACGAAGTGCTTAATGATGATAAGTATTTCAAACCCGTTAATCTTAAAGTACCATGAGGGGTTCTCCAAAATCTCTATTTATGTTTTTCCTGTAGCTCAATAAAATGCTTTCCCAAATAAAACCCTCCTTCACTACCTTAATTTTGTCGTTAAATGGTGTTGTTCTGATGGCATTGGATAATGCGCATTCTCCATATGAATGTCCGACATGAATTGGACAACAAGTGAAATCTTGAAATGTCTGAAAACATAACACAAGACGGTATCCACACTGCAAGATCTCTACTCCAGTCTAACCTCTGGTGACAATGAATTTCCGTGAGTGGAATACATCTAAGAGTCCTGCAAATATATAGACCATATTGTCCCAAATGTCTGTACACGGTTTGTCTTAAAACGGTCGTATCCTTGAATGACAATAGCTGACGCGACAGATCCTTTGCTATGCTCCGTGTGTTTTAATTAATTAATTAATTATTTTTAAGGTTACTGCAAATACCGGCCTTCATTCGGCATTATCATTAGGGTAATCTGTAATGTAACAGTAACCTGTACTGTAACGTCTACTAACATTTCCATCATATTGGAGTTGATATCGTTACATAGCGATAACAATTTGTTCAATTCTGAATTCTTCTATTTTTACCATTTGGAACGCTTTCATTTCTTTGCGGCAGATAACTATACCGCCTAAAACATCATCTACTTGTGTCTTCTGTGTCATACTTATGCGGTTGTGGCACTAAGTGTCGTATGGGCTAATTGTGAACACGTTTATTTCTTTGCCACAGGTGCTTATAAGACCTTCTCTTCTTTTTTCATTAGTGCGTATGATCCCCATCATTAGTTGCCTTTTTTCAGTTTGCCTATAATGCTCGATAATGTGTGTGATATTTCTCAAGAAGCATTTTCCCTTTCTCGTTCGATTTTTTTGCATTTCTAGTTTATCCTTAATTGATGGATATACTTGTATTATAAATATATATCTTTATATAAATACCATAATATAAATTGGGAATTTAAATATTAAACATTCCTTTTTATAATACTTTTCAGATCAATTATAAGATACTTATGTGTAATAGTCTAGAAATATATTTATTCTCACTAGATGATTAATTTAGTATTTACCAAAGAAAAAATGGATTTTGAGTATGTTGGAAATTTGAAAAAGTTTAATGCTAAATAGAAAACTTAATTAATTTATTAACTAAAAACTGCTTGCCAAAAACAATAACATACCATTATGCAAGAATTCAAATGGTAGTCATAAATAGTGAGATCATTCATTAATTTTGATTACACTTTTTTGAGTTTGAGATTTTAATTTTAAGTATGGAAGAAGAGAATTATAAGAGCCAGTCTGTAATGGTGTGTTATGGGATAATTAAAAGACGTTAAATATTAGACAGATAACAAATGCCATTGAACATATCTTATTTAATAATGTTGAGAATCTTCTGGAAATACTAATTTAAGATTACACACAGGAAATGATGTTAATTATCTTACTTTCTCAGTAATATGAATCACCGGTATCTCAGTAAGATAGTTATCGCTTATGAGTAAATAAGTAAACTCATATAATAATGTAATTAAGACCATAGCAAAGAGACAATAAAAATGCTCGAAAATCTTCAACTAGATTACATTTATTTATATTAATATTTCGTCCCCACTATAACTTTCTAAAGTCCCTTCCTAAATACGTCAATTAGGTCTTGGTATAAAAACTCTTGGTGAGCCTTGTGGAAGATCATGCTTTTCGTGTAGAAACTGCCTGGTCTGATACCAACCACTCTTGTAAAATGGTGAATGGATCTCTTTTGGATTTTGCATTCACCATTGTGCAACTCAACATATTAACACAATCCAGTATCTCTATAAAATCTTTCCTGAAGGCAATGTGTAGCATGGCGCCCTTCCAGCATATGTTTTCTATATGCTATATGATATTATAGTCAGGTAAGAGTTGTGGAGAACCTTAAAGAGCTTATAATATAAAAGTTTAATACGATTTGATTGATTTTATGTCATAGGATGATTTTCTAGAAATTTTATGCTATAATGAAAATGCTATTTCTTAGATTATTTTCCTATAAAATGATTGCACAAAGAAATATGATATGGAAGACATGGTGTTGAAGTTGGAGTATAAAACGCAAATAATAAGCTCGTATTTTTTAAAATATACGGCTGACAATTGAAGTAGTATTCTATTAAAGTACCCAAAACTTATCAAAGCAGAGTGATTTCTTCTCTATATAAATGAGCTTTATTAAATTTTTCAAAAATACATTTTTCTAGGATGAAGGAAAATTACTTATTAAATTTTATCCACAAGATGAAAAATAAATATCTTGTAGTGAAGTTTTTGCATGCTTCATGAGTTTTTAGAGTTCAATGAAATATTGAAACCGTTTTCATTTTAACAAAGCTGTTATAAAAATGCTCATTAATCAAATTTAATATCAGAAAATATAACTCTACTTTAGTTTTTAAAGATGCTAATATTTTAATCCCATAATTTATTATAAAAATTATAAATAGTGAACTATTACAAGCTAAGTTTTGCTGATGTCATTGCTTAACTAAGCAAAAATTCTCAAAAGGCAGAAGAAAAAAAATCGATCGTTAGAAAAGCTTTAATATCACTTTACTTTCACTCATCTCAATATACATATTAAATTACTTTTAGAAATTTAGTTTCTTGAAGGGCAAAAAAAATAAAGGTCAATCTTCTTCAGGATATAATAATTTTCTCCTTTTTTTTTTCTCTCTTATCCTCTTGTGTTTCGATATTTTCTTTAATGCTCTTCAGAAAATGAGAATAATCTGTTTTTTTCTCTTACCTCTTTATACTTCTGCATCATTAACAGGATTCTAATAGCGCCTTTTATTCTCGACTTTTTAGTCCTATACTTTGTAATTGCGTACTCAAGTATTTTGAGCCTCAGGGAAACATTTTACTGAAGCGATTGAGGCAGTCATGATAATGGCAAAAGCTTTGTTTTATTTCTTGGGGAAAAAAGGAAACTAATAACGGAAATTAGATAGAATTTTATTGGTAAAAAATGGGAGTTTAATTGGGTTTTTACTGAAGGGTAGAACGGATTAAGCTCATTACAAACTGGAAGCTTGATTTTTCGTGCTTCGTATATTATTAAAGGTTCATTTAGTAAAACAAGTGTCCAGCTGATTATTGAAAAATGCAGTCGTTTAGTATTTAAAATAAAAGTATTTTTCTCCTTTTCGTGTATTTTTCTATAAAACTTTTTTTTTTTGAAACTAATGATGAAATGCTTAAATGATTAAATAATTTTTTCGTAAGTTATTTGTCTTTCAATCAGTTTGGAAAGATAATTTAATCTTAATTTTCTACAGTGAATAAACTGTTTATTATTCCGGTATATAAAGAATTAAAATTTACTAATATCACTTTAATTATTTATCAGATTTTCTATTCTAATTATTATCGCTACTCAAATAAGCTTTCTTTCAAATTTAAAATATCCTGGTTTTCTCAATAGCTAATGAAAATGTGTTTTTTATGAATTCATTTATTATTCACATCTTTGCTGAATAGCTAATATTTTATGGTATAAGGTATGTATTATCTATTCAGAATCTACAATAGATTTTAGAAAAAAGATAAATTAAAAAATGGAGCTTAGAATTGTTTGTCTAAAATGATGAAATCTTAGTTCATATTACATATTTGTGTTTTAAATTGTTTATTAAGAGAGTAAGCATGTGCCGTTAAAAGGCTCTCTTATTTTATTATTTTAGGAAAGTCAACTTTTTCACTCACCAAATTTTAAACTTTATAATTTAAATAGTTTTTTAACTCTTTACATAGCTTTAATGGTTGCTATTTTAAAAAGTTTTTTCGTGTATGCAATTTTAGAAAAATTTTAGATTTTTAAATTTGAGATTGATAAAATATTCCGTGTTATTTCTTATTGAAACTGATGCGTAACAGAAAAGTTTATGCAAAATATATAAAGAAATTAAGATACTTGTAATTTTCGATTTAACAAACTTGATAATTTTTGAATTAATATAGTGCATTCAATACTTATTTACTTTGGTTTCATTAAAATATTTTTAGCAAAACGAGGATAGCCTGACAAATGGCATAATAGAAAATTTAAATATAAGCTTTGTGTGGCTTTCAAGAGAGTCAATAAATATTAACGGGTAAAAAAAATAGGTTGTATTTACGTACCATAAGATTGAATAAGCAGGAATATCCAACACCCCTACTTTGTTGGAGTGCGAACAAAAATCAGACAACTCAACAACCACCCCCTCTATTTTTACCTTATACTCTGAACAGCACAGTTTTACGACAAGGATGAGCCTCATTATAATACTTTATCACAATTTATACACAATAGTTATGAGTGAGCTGTGCTGTGCATATGATATTTCATTTGTAAATTTTAGCATTTCTGATTTATAATCGAAAATAATTTTATTAGTTATGAATGATGTTAAGTAATTGTTTTTTCTTAATTTTTACCACCTTAGTATTGTTTGAATTCTTAAATTCCAAGACTTTAGAACTCTCAAAAGTTCTTTCAAATGATTATTGGTATGAATCTTAAGTTCTGATATCTGTTTTAATTCCCACAATGAGAGCGCATACAGTTTCATTTCTACGAGTTTAAGACGGCTGTCAAAGTTTTCATAAGTCATAAAGACATTTTGGTAATTTTTAATTTAATGGTTATTTAGGAACAGCTATTACTTAAGAACCGCTAAACAAATAAAGTGTTTTTGAGAAATTCTGTTATTAAGATAACGTTTTTCATAACAAATAATGAATCAGAGTCATATGTATAAGTTAGCCTGATAAGAGCATGTGCTGACTAAATAGAGTTAGCGCCTTCATGTATAAAACATGTTATATAATTATATAATATATATAATTAAATAACATATTATATATTTATCATATAATTAAGTAACAAAATACAGTTAAAAGCTTTCTTAACACGGTGATTTGGTGACAATATGTATGTTTTTGAAAAGAACAGGTATATAGAGATACTAATTATTATGGTATGCAGAAATAGTTCCAAAATACTCATCACAATTACTGATACTCAATTCTATTATTAGTCAGTAATAAGAACTAATGCTTTTCTTCTTTCATTTCTATGTTTTCATCTAAGGTAAAACTGTTTGGTAAATTTCAATTATTGATATTTATTCATAATTTAATTATTGATTATTTAGATCATTCTACAGTTTTTTTGCTGACAAAAGATTGAAGAAAAGGAATGAGTTTCTTAACTTTTTAATCTGAAGGAAAAATTAAACTGGTTCGCTTGATTGTTTTTTATTGGAGGTATATGATCCTTAAAGGATAGTTTCATTCTTAAAAAACATAATAAAACTTAGGTAAAACATAATTTAAAACAAATTCAAAATACGATTCAGTTTGAATTCAAAAGCATTGTATATATTTTTATAATTATTGCTTTAAATGCATTAATTAAAAACATGATATCAGAGCATATCAAGACATAAACTATTGACAAACAACATCGAGTTTTTAGTATAAACAAACACTGCACATCAAAAGCAAAGTACACCAAAAACTAGAATGATGGATTGGTTAATAAATTTTAATTCAATCATTTAAAATAGTTGAAAACTTCAAGAATTTACTCCTGTAACAGCATGAGTTTCATATTTCCAAAAATTGATGGAAAATGTGTTACGATCAGAAGTTATGATTTTAAAAATAAAGTAAAGTTTCAAAAGACAAAATGAAGGAAAATATGAAGCTGGCAGAACTGTCACTTCAAGATGAATGCGGAGTAAAATTCTTTTTATATTCGAAACAAAGTTGAAGGGAATTATATGGATTTTCCATACTTGAGGTTGTCCTATGGAATTATTTTTATTAAGAAAAGATTTTGTAATATAAATTAAACAGAAACGACTCACTTAGTTCTGTCTTGAAAGATATTTAAAGATTATTTTATTTTTAAAGTATTCTGCATTTTTCAGAATATATTTAAAAAATTATTTAGAGCTTTATCTAACGTAAATGAAATATCAACGCCAATTAAATACAATTTTGAAAGATACTTTTTGAAATAAATAAAACTTTAATTTGCTCATAAATTTTAAATATGTAAATGATTATTTCTCCAGTTACCTAAAAATATCTTATACAATTTTCGACTAAAAAACCTGCACTTTTTGACTCATGAAATGATTATAATAACTTTTTTTGAATGAAAACTAACAATTCAAAATAAAATTTCTTTAATTTTTTATAATTAAATAATTTTTTCCTTAATAAAGTAAAAGATTAGGATCAGATAAGGATTATATTTTTTGTACTTTAAACATTGCTTCTCAGAACAAGAAAAAAATTAATATAAGGATCGTCAATTCATGAAATCAATAGTGAAAAAATTACTAAATTACACTGATTTCACAGACTTTTCTAATTTTCTATTAAGCAAAAAAATATTCTCATTAAATTATTTTGATGAGTTATTTTATATAAAAATTAAGTTTTTTAGCTTTTGAAACAGAAAAGCCATAATATATTATTTTGTTAGTAAAATACAATGTACTTATTTTATTAATAAAATATAGGAAACACATAACAAATGGTTTTATATTTTACTAATAAAAATTATAGATTTACTATGAATTAATTGATTTCCTTTATTAATTATCAACTAATTTTACAAATATTCTTCACACACAATAAAAACATTTAATTCTAATATTCATTACTAAATGAGTTATAAAACTGTTATTAACTAGAATGATTAATAAAAAGTATTTAAAAATAGCAAGTATTTATCAAGTAAAAAATTAACACAAGTTTTTAAAAATAGGTAATAATATATTCTTATTGTCAGGGCTTTTATTACTACTTCATTGTATATAAATTGATATCGTAAAAGAATTTAAAACTCATTAGGATATCCAATGAACTTCTAAAAATGTAAGCAGCGTAATTTAAATAAGCTGTGCAAGGGCAACATAAGAAAAATATACGTATTCGAAAGGATGAAACTCCAAATAAATTCAGAGTAGCTGAAATGACATTCATTTAATTATATTTCGAAATGATACAATAATAATATAATAAAAGCATGTCATAATAATTCATCATGTTACAATAATTCACTATAATTATTTTATAGTGAACACACACAGACATATATATGTATATGAATATGTTGTTATAAGCATTGATTCGATTAATTGCTAAAAAATTAACATTATAAAAATTTCATAATTTATGAAAATTATTTTCAAATCAATATAAAACTCTTGTACAAATTTAATAGGAAGAAACAAAATTTAAGATGAATTTAATTAGTTTTTTTTTTGCTCAATTTTCAATCGAATGGTTCTTTTTTAGTTCTCTGATTTTTTATTACTTAATTCTATATTAAACAGATAGGACTCTATTATATTAATTTAAAAAACATTTACACCAGTTAAGGAAGCCAATCTTTAAATATCTTATTTTAAAGGAATAAAAATTAGTGAATCTTGATGAGCTGTATTAACCGGTAATTATTTTTGGATTAATTTAATATAACTCATTTACATTTTGATGCATTTTAAAAAATTCAAATTTAAAATAAATATTCCCTTTTCAATATTAAAATTTTATGATCTGATTATTATTTAACAAATCAACTAAGTGCAATACCATTCACTATGTTTCATTACAAAATGATAAAATACCTTTGATTTCATTAATATTACTTTCTTAGAATTCTAAGACAAATGGAAACATACTTTTCTGTCTAATTAATTTCAAACAAGAGTTCAAAATGTTTTATTTATTTTTAAAGAATTTGCTTAAAATTTGTTTCCCTAAACTATATAGAGCTTTTATTATTTTCTTATTCTTGTTTTAAACTACCGTACTGAAGTTTATTTTAACATATTTCCATAAGCAAGTAAAAATGCATTATACGTGGTACCCACATATGCACATTTCAGGCCTCATAAGAAAATAAGTTTTCATGCATTTGTTATACTTTTATTTGACAGAAAAAAAATATTCTAGATCATGAAGGCTGCCTGTCTTTAAGATGTGGATATTAAATGGCCAACATATATATGTTATATTTGCAGAAATTTCTCCTTTCAGAAAGACGCAAAAAGCTGAAAAC
The DNA here is from genome assembly GCA_026290005.1 of Latrodectus geometricus. Taxonomy (NCBI): domain Eukaryota; kingdom Metazoa; phylum Arthropoda; class Arachnida; order Araneae; family Theridiidae; genus Latrodectus; species Latrodectus geometricus. The sequence continues at coordinate 68,025 of JAPDSC010125076.1, read as the reverse complement.
ATTTCTTATATTCCACGTTCCCCTGACACTTCTAAAATATGAGTTCTGCTGGTTTCAACATTTGAACGTGGGCATTTTATATTTATTTTCGCTATGACTGAAAAAAAAATGTGAACCAATAAGCCGTTGCTTTTGATATTTACCAATGTTCGGTACTTTGGGTTCAAAGAAATTTCCAGAAAAATCCTATTCTCCCCAAGTGAGAGAAAAAGGTGAAATATGTTCGCACATTCTGTGGTGAGCACCGTGATGAATGGACTGTGTCCAATTTTTATAGGGGACTACTGTAACCGATGCCTCGTCCCAATGGGGAACTGCTGAAAAGTTACTTGGCCCGATGTAAATTTTGAAGCAAGTTTTAATTTATTACGATGCCAACTATTTGAACAAACTTATTTCTCTATTTTATCTTGCCTCTAAAAATAGTAGAAAGTGTTTGGTCCTAAAAGCTCTACGCCATAACATCTAAATGAATAAGCTAAAAAATTCCATCGGATTTAAAGTGAAAATGTCCTTGTCTGATAAAACTTAACATAATTCTTGTTATTATAATAATTAATACAAAATTAAAAGTTTTTATATTTATTTTAAGAAAAATTATGATGATATTGACTTTAAAAATTTTTGTGAAATTACTTAAAAGGGAGAAAATTTCGATCATTTTTAAATCAATTTAGTTTTTAATAAGCAATATAGCTCTTTTTAATAAGCAATATCACTCAAATCCCACGAGCAATATAGCTCGTGGGATTTCATAAAGTTCACACTTTATAAAATCCCACGAACTATATGATTATGATTCTATAGTTTCATATATTGAATGATGCATATGATTATGGTGGAAAAAAATTGTAGAATTTTGGGAATGCTTATTGGAAATGCAGATATTAAAATAAAAATGATTCTAAGAGATATATATTAATTTCTCTATCATCCAGTAATAATTTTTAATTATTTTGAAATGGAAGCGATTACTTTAAATAATCAATAACTATTGATTATTTTAGTCAATAATGATCAATAATTATTAATAGCTCAGAAATGTGGAAAGAGACATTAAAGTTCATTTAAACATTTATTACAAGAAATTGCTCTATTTAATTTTGATTATGTTACAGTCAGTTGGATATTTTGAAGGGGTACATAAAGATATAATATTAGCTTTTTTCTAAAAAATTGTGTAAATATTATCAAAAAAATATCATTTTGGAAATAAAATATAATATAAAAATAATTTTTATTAATAGATTTTATTTAACAAATGTAAAAAGGTCTTTAAAATTTTACTACAATTTGCTGCTGATTTTCAGAAAATATTTGACTTGCTGCAAAATGATTTTAAGCTGTTAGTGTTTAAAAGTGTATACAATATGATATTTCAATAATTGTTTCAGCATTATATAAAATTTCAATCAATAAAACTTTTGATTTTAGTTCAGTATAATTTAAACAAATTACTTTTATCAGTATAGTTTAAGATATTCAGAAATAATTACGAAAAAATGATAAGATGTAATTAAAATTATTGGAATTAATTAAAGTATTTTGAAATATTTAAGCACTTGTTTATACAAAGCAAGTATTTTTCGGAAGCAATATTTTATTTCAACAATTCAAATGGGAAAATTAATTTTGGATGAAAATTTATATCTTTTACTGTAATTTTATGACAATATTCTAATAATCATTTTAAAGTGAAATTTTTACCTGGCAATATTTTTATATTAATATAATTTGAGCTTTAAAAATGAGTGTTAGAAATGCTACAATATTGAAATAAAAATTTTAACTTTTGTCCTGCTTTTTAAAGTTTTGTTTACAGGTTTTAAAATAATTTAAATATTTTTTAGTGAAAGATAAAATAAAAATAAATACTTTCTATGCATAAAATTAAGAACAAATTTACATTTTAAAATTTATGATCGACTAAACCAAATTTTTATTTAGATATACGAAAACTAAGAAAGAATTTTTTAAACTAAAATTCTTACTCTAAAAGCAGTAATAAAAAGAGTAACTTAATTATAGTTTTTATTTAAGTTTTCTCACTCAATTCACATATTTCTATTTATTTATTGTACATAGTTCTAAGTAACTGTTATTTTAAACTTAGACATTTTAAAACTTTCAACTATTTCTTGATGGGTATTATACTTTTTATAGCATTAGTTACAAAAAGCATTGTATTTATTAACAAAGCATGTTTGAAACGCATAGTACTATTCATCTCAGATCACAAAGGAGTTCCCTCCAAGGAAATGTGAATAAAACTTTATTTGTAGTGTAAAACGAAATTTGGCACTCAGCATTCCATTAAACTTCGTAATAAAACGTTTCCTTACCTTTTTGTTTGTCGAGAGCAGCATAAACTTTGGCGCAGGTTCCCACACCTATAAGTTCTTGAATTTCGAATCTGCTCCCAGGGGTGGGCAACTCTTCCAGGTGGATGTACTGACTCACTGGATCCATGGATTTTCTTCTTGTAGAAGAAGATGTTGCGCTCGGGTCTTCCAACATTTCTTGTCTTCTACCTGGGGAATACTTTCTTAAATCAGATTTATAGGTCTCTGAAATGGTTAAATCTTAAAATCAGATCCAATTTTCGAATTTGATTTGCTGTTTGTTTTCTTCGGAGATCTTTAAAAGAACTTTCCGAATGCGACGATTGACAAAACTTGCATTTTGATAGAGTTAGCTTTTAGACAGTTTCCTTTTTCTTTCATTTATGGAGCAAGTAATAAAAATAAATCTTGCTTATTAAGTTGAATAGAGTAGCGCCATTGCGAACGAATTCTACCTTTTTAAATAACTCATTAATCAATCTAGATAATTAGAGTTACAAGATAGTTTTCGCTTAGTTAGTGAGAAGTCGGTAAAGATTAGGTAAAATAGGTAAACCTTCGGACCTGTTCACACTAAAGTTCTTGTTTAGCAAGCGTCTGAAACTGTCGGATTATTACGTTTCGGGAGACAATTAGGTCAAACTGGGGCTTCCTTTTCCAACTGAGGATTAACTTTAAGGGATCTGGTATATATTGCATCTTGTTATAAGTTACTTCTTCTAATTAAAAATTTAAATTTTTATAACAATAGGCTTACAATATAATTCAAAAGGAACTAAATGTACAAAACTGTACTTAGAAATACTATAGAGAAATAATTGGGATTTCTTTTAGTAGAAAGAAACAAAAGTAAAATATAAAAACTTTTGGAAAAATTAATTCTTTAACATTTTTATAGAATGGTATTGATCATTATGTTATATTACAAAAAGTACACTAAAATTAATTTAATGCTTTTTATTAATTACTTTTAAATTCAACCATTAACAACATCGGGTACTAAAAAAGTACCCTATGTTTTAGAAAAACATTTAAATATATAACATCTTTAACTCTGATTATAATATTGTAAATTTTGATTATATAATATGATAATTACAATTGTAATTAGTTAAAAGGGTTTTATATAGAATAATACAAAAAGTATATGTGAAACAAACTTCACGGAAAGTTTATTAAATCATTTTATTACGAGTATATTTCAAAATAATTTTACCATATCAAAATAATGGTTATTTAAATTATTTAATCACATAACCAAAATATTTATAACATAAAAAATTAAGACTGTAATTAACTGCAATCAATAGCCATTAATCTTCAAAGTTTAAATCTTCTAATGAATAATATTTTTGAAACCATAACGATCAGAAGTTTTTAAATTTCAAGCAGTAAAATTTAATATTTGTCTAATTTAAAAATTTCAAGATTCTAAAAATAATGTATATACTAGTTTAAATATCACAGATTTTAATTAAGCCAATGTATACTTTATCAATAAATATTTAATTTCAAACATTTTCATCAGTCTACATTTAATTTTTCTGGAGAAAATATTGTTAAAATGAATGTAAATAATATATTTAATTAAGTTATAAAAGATTATTTAAATATCATAATTTTTAAATTAATTATGATTACCAACTATTGAAATAATTTTTGACAGTTGGTAAATCATTGTTTTTTTAAATTAAAAGAAACAGAATAATTTTTGTACAGATTACTTATAAAATAATTATATATAATCACTTTAAAAGAATTTATTAATTTTTTTAATAAAATAAAATATTTTCTGATATTATATGGAACTAAAATATGTTAATGGAGGGACACAATAGTATTTTATTTTAAAAAGTATTTTCGGACTGCAAAAATTATTCAGTTTATCGAATCATATTTAAATTATTCGCTTTTCTAATTCTGATTTGCAAATAAATGCGAGTTCTGAAATTGTTTTTATGAGTATAATTTATATTCCACGATTCCTCTTCCAATTTGTGTGATAAACTAAAACAAAATCTGTAAGGATTATTTCATTGTCATAAATGTTGGCCATATATAGACTTAAGAGTTAATAATCATGAATGCTAAACCATGTGAATTTAATTTCTTATTCTGGAAGAGCTGAGCCTATACAGAACAATCAAGACAATATTGCCAAGTGAAACTACAAAAAAGAATGTAGCATATTGTTTCAATCTATAATCTAGTAGATTTAGGTTCATATCTCAGGAAGTTCGCGAATATTGAAACGTAATACATTGCTTTCAAATATTTATTATTTGTTAACATTTCTTGTTAAATGTATTTAATTCTGGAAGAGCTGAGCCATATTACTTTTTGCATAGAACTTGTGAAGTTTTTACATAAAATGTTTCAATATTTTATTTAAAATAATTGAAGCAGAGTTAATAACCTAAAAGTGTTAATAAACTATTCATAATTTGTCAAAACAGAACATGAAAACAAATGTCTAGCACTTTGCAAAGATTATTTTTAAATAATAAAATAAGTAATTATTATAGTTCATATTGATTATCATATTTTTAAAAATTCAACAGAGTGTATTTTTGTAAAACAAAATTTGTTGTTGCAAAACTGCAAATTTTTACAGAAAATAACAATTTTTCTGAAATTATGATTTTTTATGCAAGGCAAACGTTACTGTTCGTTTTTATTTCAAAAGTATATCATTACTGAAAAAATTATCTGCAAAAATAAGCTATCAAAAGAAATAAATATCAATTTTTTAAACTGTCATGAATATTCAGTTCTTGAAAGATATAAAAAAATTATTACTAATTTCCTAAGTTCTTCCAATAAAAAGATTGTAGAAAATTTTAAATTCAGTCTAAATTCATGCCTCGGATTTCAAAATATTAAATAACAGGATAATTAGTTGAAAATAACTAAACAGCCTAAATAAAATACCTTAATATTTAATAAGATATTTCATAGGAATTTTTTAGATCATGTTAAATTTTATTTGCTATATCCCAATTAAAATAATTTTGATATAAATTTTTGTATTAGTTTCGAGGAATTGATAAGTTTTTAAGGAGACATAGGAAATTATATTTATCATAAAATTTATTTAAGCAACTAATAAATATTTTGAGAAATTCAAAATGTATATTAGTTTAATACCTCACAAATAACACAAAAGAATCAATAAGTAATTATCTTATATAATATGGAAAATTTAATATATAAAATTTAATAAATATAATAATTTAAATTTATTTTTCATAATCAGCCATTAGATAATTTTATCAATGAACTTGGAAATTTCATAAAATGTAACGAAGCTTTATTTTCACTTACATAGCATTTAATTTATGTAATAATCTCTTATTAAGTATTAACTATTAGCAATAAAATATCAATATTGTTTAGTAGGATTCAGAAAAGTTTGATTTAAATTTATTTAAAAAAAGATATCGATATTTTGCTTTATAAAATTTAAAACATCATCATTATCTCACAAATAAGCTGTTTAAATTTGAAATAAGTTTCACACACATAGGATATCTATAATAGCTTAAATATTTTAATAATATTATACAAAATAACCAATGAAAAAATATAAGTTATTGAATTAATTATTGTATAATTATTATGAATTAATTTATAATAATGATGTAGAGTTTAATTGATTATAATAATAATCCTAAACTGTTTGATAATTTCCCTGTCATTAATATCTCATTAGTTGGGTGCAGAATAATATACATATTTAATGGAATATTATACATTCCAGAGTTAATTTAAAATTCATAGTTTCTTAAAATGTGTGATATTTGGATTTAATTTACACTTTCTCAGGTAATGCTCAACAGAAAAGGGTTTTTTTTTTTTAAAAAAATATTTGTGTATATAGCGTTTCCGGTTGATCAATATTTGGTAAAATACCATATTAAGAATTTTTTGTTGAGATTATTTGTTTATTGTAAATTCATAGTCAAATATAATAAGAAATTATTAAATGAGATCAATAAAAAATAAAATATTTAGATGAGTTTTTGATAAATTTTAATCTTAGTTCGATTTTTATTTAATTTCATAGCAATGTAAATTTATAAAAATACTTTATTTATTTGTTAAGAAATTTATATTTTAATTTTAAATTTTTTAATGAAAAATTCAATTTAATGAAAAATTTAATTTATTACAAAATTGTACAATTTATATTATTAAAATTTAATTGAACTCTAATTATATATTATAACATATTTTAATATATTCTTAAAGGCTTGCTGACATTTTGATCTGTTTTCTCTTTCCACAAAATTTTTTTTAATTCATTAAAATAAGTCCAATCTTCTGTATACCAATATTAAAATAAAATATTTGAAATGCTGGTACATTACGTGATACTTTTGCAAAATATAAGATCGTATTTTAACTTATTTATCTCGTAAGAAATCTTAATGTTTTAAAATATTTTTTTATTTAAATATACTAATGAAGTTTGTGGTAATTATTTTTATAATTGATAGATAACATTATAAAAATAATATATGGCAAAAAATCTTTGTCGTGTTACACTTTTTAAACTTTATACAAAATGTAATTTTATGCAGCTATGTTTTATTTAAAACATTAGCTCATAGGATAATTTTTTCTAAACGTTAAATTTTTAATGCAAAGGAATGTATATTGCGTAAGATTTCTTAGTTGCATTTGCATTTCAGAAGAAAAATATAGCGTTGTTTCTATTTGGAATTGGTTTTTATTCGAAATGAAAACTTCCAGTTTAATGCGTTTTAGTTCGAGAACACAAATTCCCAGCATTCCTGGAGTTTTCTTTTTTTAAAATTACAGTTAAAGTTTACAGAAAGAATGCAGTTAAAATGTTCAATATTCGGTTTCTTGTATCTGAAAATATAATAATAGTGTTGAAGTTGTATTAAAAAAATTCTCGAAAATGTTTAAGCTGAAGCTTTTTTTGATAGAAAATTCTATTTGTATTACATTCAAAATTTTTAGAATTGAACATTTGTAATACATTTTTTATAAACAGTTAACAGTTATTTTGAAAAATAAACATCGCTATTTTTATAAAGAATTAGTTAAATCAAATGTAAGAGTAAGCTTTAAATTAAATACAAAAATGTTATTTTAAAGTAACTACTTATGTTCAGAAATGCAAAAAAAAAAAACTTTGCTTCAGGAAAACATTGTTTTTAAAGCAATGTTGAGAGAGAGTTAGTTAATGATATCAATGTTTCAATAGTTTATTCTTTAGTTTGAAAATATTAGAAAAATTAAAAAATAAAGTACTTTTACTTCATTAATATTTTTATTGAAAACATTTATTTTAGAAATTCATTTAGGTATCTTCTACAACAAGTATTTTTAGAACGGTATTTACTTTAAAAATTTAAGTATTTTTGGGAAATTTTCTTAATATTGTAAAGTTTTTAGCTATGTTAAGAATTTAGCTAAAAGAAAAACCTTTAAATATTTTCATAGTAATTAAAGTTGCATATTTCAAGATTTTTCATCTCATTAATACTTAAAAATATTACTAAGACTGAATTTCATTCAAAATTTGATTCAAACTTGATTACAACTGAATAGAACAGAATACACAATGAACTATTTTTCGATAATAGTAAGTTATGATTTAAAAATATCCTATTTATTAAGAGAAAGATTGAAGAATATCATATTCTGAATATTTCCTTATTGTATGCATATCAACTGTTGTTGGCAACTGTATGAATAAGAGAAGAAAACTCTTCTAGATATTATATACTTGTAGTCAAAACTTATGTCAAACGGGCATTGAAGTTTAACCGGCACCAGAATACAAATAATTTTAGAAATATTTCTGTTTTTAAAAACTTAACTGTAACCCAAACATAACTCAGAAGTATCACTGCTTTAAAATTTTAAATGGCAATAAGTTTCCCCTTAATTTCCTTAACTATCATGCATGGAAATTGATAAGACTGAAAGTGAATGAACCAGCTCTCTATAGATTAAAGATGCAATCTTTATAAATTAATATACATATAAAGTGATTGTATTATACAGGGTAATAATTTACTTAAATTCTAAAATCAAAATCTTGTAACAAGAAAAACAGAGATCCAAAGAACCTAGAATTTCACCAGCATATTCAGGAATTCTTTAGAAAAGATAAAAATTCAATTCAGCTGCTTTTTTCTGATTTGAATTGGCTCTTACAATTTGGTTTCTCAGAAGCCAAATTGTAGGAGGCAATCTTTCTGGAGCAAATGTGAACGAAACATTCCAGTTTTAAGGCGTTTCTTGAGGTGCGGTGTATAAATAAATCAAAGAATAAACAGAGTGTGGGAAAACAAATAGACGCAAATAAAAGATCATTAAATGATATCAATGGGTGTTGAAATGAATTGTAATATCTAAGAAGCGAATAATCACAGCAAACGTTAACAGAGATTACTCAGCATGTATATTCTCCAATGATATTACAGTTAAAAGACACCTTCATATAAAAAGAACATTTGCAGCAGTGCAGCAACCCTCAAGCTACTTGTCACAGATGTCGTTTTCAGTGATATCAAGCTCATAAAACCAGATCAATTGATTAGAGGAAGAAAGTCAAATCGTTTTTCACCCTTTACCCAAAACAGGACAAGTGCAAACTTGGCCTTCACAAGCGTGTGATTGTAATTATCTCTTTCCAACAGTCAAGCATGAAGGCTAATCGTTCATGATATCAGCAGACATGTTGTATTTTTTTTTACTGAAACAATCGTAATCCTGAAGTGAAGGATTGCTGAGAAGGTATAAGAAATTTCAATGAATCAATTTCATCTTGTGATTCAAACTTTGTTTTTTTGCTGGAAAATGGAATTTTTCAGGATGATAATGCACTTATCCATGCAGCTGGGTTTGTACATTCATTGTTTGATGAGCTTAAGGATTTGATTATACTTATCATGCCCTACAAAGTCGATATCTTCTACACATGCATCTCTTCCAATATTTCCACGAAGTATGGTACAATGTTAATTTTTTTCTTGTAAACACTATTCAATTTTTGTTTAAATCCATTATTGTGTGAATACAAGTTGTAATATATGTCAAATGAGGTTATGCACCATACCAATAAAGAATATAGGAAATCCTAGATTTTTCCATTCTTTTGATTATAACTTGTATACGTATATATTATTTGACTAATTCCATTAGGAAAATTATAGTTACCTAAACCTTATTTTTTATTCCTGTGATGCTTTTATTTATTTTTTTATTATCAAGCTTATTTGTATTTTAATATTCCATTACTGATAATTCATTCATTGTATATTATCTGCTTGTTATATGACATTGAACTTCTAATTGTTGTTTCACAAAGAATGTAGATTTTCATATACTAATGTAATATAAAGCAAGTATTTTCATATTACACTTTTATACAATTGTAGTTTCCTTATTGAAAATTAAGAAAAATAAGATTTCAGGACATAAAAATATATTGACAAAATTCTCTTTGTGTTAAAATCATATGAGAAATCATACTAAATGTACTTTCACTACAAAGCATGTTTCAAGATTAACTTAATTAAACAAAATAGTTTGTAATTAGTCAATTATTTGGAATTGATTTTATTAATATTTCTGTGGTTGCTATCTGCAAACGAGGTATAATTCGGTCAGGATTTACAGTTTAAATTATAAATATAATTTTTTTAGAATTCATTAATCATTAATTTTTTAGTTTGATTGCGATAGCATAAACTAAAATGTATAAAATATATTGAATTACATTATGTATTTGCACACTAAAAATGTAACAGAATTTCACCAAAGAGAACTGTATCGTGAACAGCGTAAAGTTGCAATTGGTCCCTACAGAAGATTAGTTTTCTGCATTTTAGTGGTTTCTTCGCAAAGAAAGAAACCCTTCACGTTTAAAACTACTCTTTCGTTTCTGTCATTCGTTTTCAATCCGTTTTCTTAAGTCAAAATAATCATGACTTGCTTTTCTCTCTTTCGAAGTCTAGTCGAGTATGGACATAGTGTCTATTCTTATTGTCAATGTCAAAGAAAGCACTTGTGAATTCTCTTTCTTATTTTTACTCACAGTAAGAATCCTTTAAAAATTTTTAACACTATTTTTTTATTATTCGCAAAAGGCAATAGAAATAAGATTTTGGAACTTGGTTATTGTATTTAATAATCAATATCATAGAATTAAAATTTAACTATGTTTATTTTGATGTTTTATATTTTTCATAAAATTAATGTTTCATTAATCTTAAATCAACAATTCTATTTTTATTATTTCTTTATTTTTCATTTATATTTGTATGAAAGGTTGATAGGTTGTTCAAATAATAAAAAAGCCCTTAGAAATATATACTCCATTATAACATACTTATTATAACACAGTAAACTTAAAAGTTGAAGAAGGAAAATGAATTAATATTGTAATGAATCTAATTAATATATAGAAACATTTTCCTTGTAAAATGTAAATCAAATATATCATTATATATTTTAGCCATTTCCTTAATAAACAAAAGTAATCTAATATTTGTGAAAAAAATCACAAATATTCTATAATTGCACTTTGATAAATAAATTATATTTTTGTGAGAGAAATTAAGGTTTTATAAAGTTTAAGGTTTTTTTTAAAATAACATAACCAATGATTTATTTAACACATAATCCACATTTATTATCCATGTATTACTATAAATATACTGAAACATAAGTAACTATTTTTCAAATTATAAGTATAGTTACCAATTGTATTATTATGATAAGATTATACTTCGAAATGAACTAGCATTTTTATATTTGTTTTAACTTATAAACATATCATAATATTGAGTTATGAAAATAATGGAAGTACTTTAAGTTTATAAAAAAGCCCTCAAAAATATGTCATAAACAACTATAGGCATAAAATACTTTTTGAATTTGACCATGATTCAAATCATACAAATGCATAATGTTTAGGTAAATATTGTGCTTCTTTCTTTCTACCTGAGGAGGACATTTATTCTGGATCAAAAGCACTGAAATTTATCATACCGATTTTATTATGCTGAAGTCAATGCATCTGTGCATCTGTAGTCCATTCTCTTCATCCCAAGTTTCTCTTAATCTTCGAATGTATTCTGAAACGATGATAAAACATGTCGGTTTCCATGAATAAAAGTAATATTCTAAAAAGCGAATTTTATGCAATAAACAAAAATCTAAACATAAAATAGATTTGGTCGTCTTATTTTCAAGCTTGAGTTTAGGATATCAGAAAACCATTAAACGGTTGCCCGGACAATGACAGATCCAGTGCAATATACGCTTGACAGTTAGAAGGAAACAATCATGATGATCAAAAGTTAACGCATATGCATGGCATCCATCTTTTATTGAAGAAACTTGTAAAAGATGATTTGTCAATTCATATAACTGTCTTTCATTTATCAATTGATCAGGTTGCGAATACTGCGTCAGATGCTTGATTAGAAAATCCCCTATTTGCCATAAATATTTGGTTTATAAAAATACTTTATAACTAAAAATATTTAAAAATATTAAAAGAGGAGAATCTAAACGCTAATTGAGCTTTGTGATCGCTTTGACTGCAACTGTTATATTTTAGAGAACACAATTCTCTTCAATAGCTGTGGATCCTTGCTACTTATTTTCTCATATTGTCTCTTGTTTAACATTTTTTTACTTTGTCTTGCAATGCTATGTGTATACGATCATTGACGTAAGACATCATTCCTCCAGAACGCAACTACTTCATCATTACTGGAACATCATTTCTCCAGAACGACACTGCAGAACGCAAAGTGGGATATTTCAATCCCAGTTGCTGGACCCACCCTATAAACGGGTTTGTGGAGATGGACGTGAGCAATGCTACTCGTAACTCCGTGACTTGGTTCACAGGTGCCCATCGGGTAACGCTAAAATTAGACTTGTTGTGGGCGAAGGGTCCAGTCACCCCGTGTCCCGCTTTTAGAAAAAAATGATTTATAAAATATATTCTATTTAACTAATAATTAATATTGTCCAAAAACTCTCCATCCAGATGTGATCCCTATGATATTTAAAATTTGAGTTACTTCTTATTGAATGGGAATTACAAAGAGATTTCTACGGATTTTTTCAACGTATAAAAAAGTTCTAAGGAATTTGTTGACACTTAAGCTATCATGGCAGTTATTGACATTAATATGCATATAAAATGGGTAAAAATTCGTAAAATTTAGTATTGTATTGAACAGACTATTTTTAACAATTATTTGATTATCTTAATTTGACTAAAATCTAATATACATATATATCATCTGTAAATTTATGGATTGATGCATAACTGTTGTTGAACTAAAGAATCTCCTGATATCAATTCAATATTTCTGGTTCTAAAATTTGCTTGAATTTTGGTAATGCTGCCTTTTAAATGTTGATGAAGCATATTCTTAAATGTTTCACATTTACTATAAACTTTTAGATATAGTATTATACAACTATATTTTTGTGAAGTTTTATAAGGGAAAAAAAGAAATTTTGTGAAAAAATTATAATGAAATTTACTTATTGTTATGTTTATATTTAATGATTTTACTTAAAACGCGTGATATTTTTAATGTTAGATTTAAATTAATCTTTGATGTAAAGCGTAATTAGAATTATGCAAAAACACAAATATTTGAATATTTATTGGTCATTATTTATTCTAATTTTGATTAAGCCTGCTTAGTTATAAATTAAGCATGATTGAAAAATTTTTTTATTTATCTTTTCATCAGTATTTTAAGCTTCTAAAAGATTTTTGCCTGAAGAATGATTATTTAATCATGTAATTTTAATGAATTAGTTTTTAATATTTTCTTTTAAAGATGTGAGGAGTTAGAAGAGGGTTTCATTTTTTTTACATTCATTCGCTTATAGATTTTTAAGGACCCGCAATCATCTTTGGAATTACGTAACTTGAAAGATTTAAACATCTTTTCTCAGGTACTTTTATAAAAGGCTTATTTATACAAACATTTCCCATTTTGTGATTTTATAATAAAAAAAGTGCATAAAAGTAGTAAAAATGTATTAGTTTGAATGAACATAATAAATTAAAAATAACGCAAAATAAAATCAAATAAAATTAAATAAATCAAATACTTTGTATCTTTTCTCAAAGGTTTTTTTTAAGGAAGTCAAACATGTAATGATAAACGGTATAATACATAGAAGTTTTTTTCCATTTATAAATAAATGCAAATTCGCATATGTTTTTTGATATATTTAGTTGTAAATCATCAAGTGGAAAATATTTACATGGTTTTATAAATTATTATCACAACTTAGTGATGTAACGGTCATTTGAAATATATATAAAAAGAAACGGCAATATAGTTAATTTTTAAATGCTACACATTTTTTTTACTTTTTAAATGTAACAAAGCAAAAAGTATTATAATATTTTGCTTTCTATTTATGAAATGAGAATAGCTTGAATTTTTATACTTTTAAAATATTCTTTGAAATGTTTCAATTGTCATACAAATTTTTCTTGACACTGAAACAAATTTAAAAATTGAAAAAACTATTCTGAAAAATAAAGTTAATGATACATGAATTTTTGTTTCTTAATTAATCTATTTTTGTAAATAAAAATTAAAAATATAAACACCTTCGAATATGAAATTTCAGACATGTATACATTTTGAAATTATTCTTAAAAGATGAATGAAAATTGCTTTTATCAACTCATCATAAAAATTTTAGAATTTTTATACAGGAAACAATAAAATTGAATTACGAGATATATTAAGGCTCTCTTAGAAAAAGCAAGCGTTCAGGATCCTGAGTAATTACATATAAACGAAGAAATATAAATTGCATTGGATATTATCTCTAGAAAAACAGCTATCACTTATGCCGATTCAAAAAGCCATTCTTTAAGTATGTGCCTTATTAAACTGACTTCCTTTTCTCAAATGTTATCATAAATATAATACATTTTAAGACAATGATTAATTAATAAGACGACTGTTTATTCTAATAATATGATATGTTTGTCGAAGTCATATTTTAAAAGAGATGTAAAAAGTTTTGTAACTTTTAAATAATAATAATAATAAAAAACGAAATTTCACTGTAAAAAAAATCTAAATAAAAATAATGCAGTTGTTCAATTTTTATTTTACATCATATTCTCTTCTGATAATAAAAAAGTCAACAAGAAGCACTGATAACAACATGAATGATTTATTGTGTCATACTCAGCATAGGTATTCTATCTGACAGAAGCGACAGATATGTCACTTTATCTGAAACTCTATTTGCGTTACTGTTACTATTAAGTTTTATAAGATTACTTCTCATCACACACATTTCCGTTATTTTGTTCTCAGAATAACGTATTATATGTCCAGATTATTATTTTATAAGCTTTGTATTATATTTATTTGAATATATACTTATATTATAAATTATATAATAATAATATTATATGTATTTGAGATAAAATATCTTGATTCAGTAAAAATATTATTAGTTAAAAAACTAAAATGTTAAATTATATATTAAATCAAGATGTTTTATCATAAATTAATAATATTTTTAATAAAAATGATTTTTTGAACATAAAATAACTTTTATATTTTCCAAAATTATGTGTTTTTAAGAGTTACGTTTTTAGTTATTTAATTAATATATATTATGAAAAAGTATTGCTTAAAACTTATTTTATGGTATAATAATATTTACATATTGCACAGATGCTTTCTATAATTTAATGTTTAAATATTCTTCAAATAAAAGGGAAGTTTCTTGATATATGCGGTATACATTTTTAAGAATTTTTTGAGATATAATCAAAAATCATTGATAGAATTCTTAACATTTATGCTAATTTTTGTTAAAAAAATTATTCAGTGAACTTTACTGATGTTGCTAATGAGTATTTAATTTATTGGAAAGTAGTAAAATAAATAGCACATTTCTCTTGAATTGATTATATTTATAAAAACTAAACCACATCAATATTCATAATTATGATAAAACAATGTGAAAAAAAATAGTTCTTAGTAGAATATTGGAAAAGTTTACATGAAAAGAGATAAGTAAAATTTCTTTCAGATAAAAAATAATCTAGTTTTTATCAAAGAAAAAATACTTTGTGATAATAATTTTATTAAAATTGAGCAAATTAAAATGAAATTCATTATGAAAATTCATTATGATTTATTATATTATTTATTTATTTGCTAATAATTATTTAGTGCTGATAATCAGCAATCATGGTTTCCTCATATAAATTGCTTTGTTTTAATTAAATTGCCTCTCATAGATTTTTATCTATATCTAAGAAATTCTGTATCTTTTGAAATAAAAGTAAGCTATTTAAGTAAAAGTCTGAGCAATACATATATTAATTAAAAGAAAGTGATATATTTTTAATAATAAACTATATTTTAAAGACGTACATAAAAAATTAAGAACTAAACTTAGTTTGTATAATTTCTTCAGCACATAAAATTTATTAATAAACATGAGATTTTTGGAAATATTATATTTTATAGTAATTTTCAGCATTTAAAACAAACTTCACGAGAATTAATAGCTTTCCTTTTATGAAATTCCACTTTCATAATATTTTGAATTATATCTAACAAAAAATTGCATTTATTCAAGAACAATCTTAAGCTGTTTCGAATAGTAGTTATAAATATTCTAAGTATAGAATGGTATATAATGTATTAATTATTTAGCATATATTATGCAACCGAAATAAATTCATTTCTCCGATAGATGGCAGTAAGGTAAATCGTCTTAGAACAAGCGCTTTTTATTGACGATCTCTTTTCGATTACTTAATTTTCTTTGCTAAGTGAGTTGAATTTATCTTTATTAACTTATTTGAGTTTATTCATTTAGTTTAAATAAACTCTACATCTTATAAGAGTTAGAATAAACTCCGAACTTAAACTTAATTACCACTCAGTACTAGTTAAATTTCGATAGAAATAACCAAACTATACATATTTAATGATTTTCCAAGTTATTTTTTGATTACAATATGCAGATTCTTACTTGTTTTAGAAGTGGTATAAAATTCATAATTAATTGAGGGGAGATTTCATGCATATTTCTGAAAATTTAGTATATTTAAAACAATTAATTAATAAGATGTTCTCGTTAATTAGAAGAAATAATATTTTTTCTGTTTGTAATTAGTTGAAAATAGTTTTATTTCATAGAGAAATATTAAAAAGTTTGGAGTGATAATTTAGAGTATTTATCTTAATACTACTGTATTTTATTACATTAAAATTTCAGGTATTGAATTCAATATTTTCATTAATACTAAAACAGCACTTTTCTGCAAAAGTTTGCCGTGTTATAATAGATATTGGAAAAATTTTGATTAAATATAAAGTTTTAAAATGTTTGTAAGATTTCTGTGCAAATACAAAGTAAATAAACTGCATTTTATTACTACATCTTATTATTAAATTTAAGCTTATATCTTGTCATCCAAAAATAAGAGATTTTTTATAAGTGATTGTGTCTGTTGAAATTACAACATATTATTTATTGTGCAAGTGATATATTTGTCAACATGTTATGCAATGGATATATTTGTATTATACTTTGTTTCTTAATTATGTATTTTAAGAATAACAATTATTTCAAGCGTAAAATAATATATAAATCAAACAATTAAATGGATTTTTAAATGTTCACTTATATAATAATTCAAATTATAATTTATATTAAAGATATTTTTACTTTTATTTCTCTATCCATTTAATTTAAAATATATTTTGCCATTCTTCATTATTTTTATTGCTATAATTTTTGTCATTTTTAACATTTTTATATTTTTGCTTTTTAAAAAAATACTTTTAAATTTCTGTAGTTCTTATTTATAGATACTCCATTTAATTACTTTTGATTAAGCAAGAATGCGACTTAACAATCTTTGATGGAAAATTAATCTCCTAACATTTTTATACACGTTAAGATTTATTAGCATTATCAAAATACATTGTATAGAAAAAAATAATTTAATCACCACTTGAGGAATATAAAAAGGAAAATCTAAAATGAGAAAAATATATTTATTAAACTTAATTCACGTCGAAAACACTATGACATTGTGTGGTTTTGTGCATGTATAAAAAAAATCCAATGGTTAATAAAAAATGTTTTTTAATGATGCATGCCAAAAGGAAATACAAAAACTCAAATCTTGAACTCAGCTGGCGAATTCGTCGTTGAATAAACCCCTAGCAGCTTCTGAGGATTAATTTAATTACTTTATTCAACTATACAATTTTCGCTTTGAACGTCGCTCTCTCAAGCGTTTTCCGGATCTGTCGTTAATAATCCACATATTATTCAGGAATTCACAAACTCAGAAGCAGATACGAGTAAGGAATGGCTAATTATAATAACAACTATTCTAATGACCAGGATCATTCATTCCAGTGTCGAGTGCAGGGAAACAGCGGCCATGCTACAAGGACTTCCCGGTTTCGGTTGAGTCTTTTTTCCTTCACAATAAGTGGAATTAGTTATAGTGTCAGGAGTGGTTTTTGAAGTGCGGCATGTTTGCGGAAAGGGTATTAGTAAGGGCACAGATCCTCATTGTTCAGAAAAAGAATGGCGTTGTTTGATTTTGTAATCAAGCTCTAGGTTGTTCTTTTGTACTGGTGTCAGAATAAAGTAACTCTTATTGTTAATTGTGGCAAGAGAAGTGGTGTATCATGTATTTCTTTTCTTTCGATGAAATTCGAGTGGATGTAATTTTTTCCTTTAGTAATTGTCTATGAAGTACCTTTTGGGTAACATGAAAAATAACATCTCAAATCCATTTAGGTTGCACAAATTAATATTTATGACATCGACGAATTTTTATAATTTTATAAATATAGAACTAAAGCTAGACATTAAAATAGTTTTCATGTTGAATTAATGTACAAATTGTACCTAACTAAGGCACTTGAAATTCAATTTTTTTTCGTATATTTTATTGCTACATAAATCTGACAACGAAGAGGATTTTGTGTATAATTTTGAAGTATCTTATAGGGTTAAATACTTTTTAATTACAATGATAAAGTTCTAACGCACACACACACATGAATGTAACTATATATTTAAGCATATAAATTTTCTCCTTTAAAATTAACCCACTGTTTTCAAATTTTAAAATAAGAGAAATACCATTAAGTTATTATTTTTTACCTCAAAACTATTGAAAATAAGGGAAAATAATTTTTTATTTGTTTTAGAAAAACATTAGCTTTACTGCTTTTACACTATTGATAAAACCGCACTCTACTTCTTTAAACAAAATGCTCTTTTCGATGGTTTTTAACAAGTACTTTCTTAAATGTTATTAAAGAATTTTCCTGATAACTCATTTATTCAATGGAAATATTTATTTAGTTATTAAAAATATAACAATGCAATATATAAATACATTAAACTAGGTAGTAAAATAATTTATATTTAAGGTCTTATTTACTTCAGAAAAATTAATATAGTCTTCACTAAAATATTGTTTAACAATTTCATATGAAGTATTCATATCATAAATATATTTTAAATGAAAATTGCTTACAATTTCATAAAGTTACATTAATAAATAAATAAGTTCTCATTTGCGAAACACTGTAGTAAGGTTGGTATTACATATTTTTCCCAATTTACTACAATTTAAAATGAATCTTTCAACACCAGTAGTGACTATTATACTTTCAGTGTCTAGTAATTTAAATATAGAATTCATTTGTTTGATCATTATTCAGTAACTAAAATTTAGTATAAAAAATTGTTTGATATTTCCACCAAATTTATATATAAATTAGAATATTTGCTTAGGGAAAAAGAAATCTATAATTTTTACCTGAACTTCAAGGTTTTATATGCATGTTTTTGATTAGATCTTAGCAAATTATTTCTAATTGTTTTATGGCTGATCTTTAGCTTCTGGACAACTAATATAATGATCAACTTCGTAAATTTTTGTGATTTTATTGGTATTTTTGAATTTGGTCCTTTATGTGCAAATTGCATCTTTAAAATCAAATATATTTGAATGGAAACGATTAAAGTAAAATTACACGCAATTGACTGTTGCAGTACCAGAGTCATAAACACCATTCCCGATTTTCAAGTGCTTTACTTGAATTTTCGCCTTTATCAAAGAAGTGTGAATGTACTGTGTTTTCACTTTGTTGGGGCTTCCATTTTTATCCCCCTGTACCTTAAAATTGATTGAACCTAATAAAAAACACCAAAAGATTTTTTTAGTGCAAATTGTGATCATTTCAACGAACATAAATCTGAAAATTTATGATTGATACTTAACGAGATATTAAACACTACATTCATCACTAGTAAAAATAATAGATTATTTTTTCTTCAACATTTTTTTTTGTCAAGTACCAGTCACGTTGGCAATAGGATGGGGTACACTACTCCATTTCTCCACTTTTCCAACTGAACCATAATTTGGTGTGGAGTCCGACTTCCTAAGTACATACATGCCATAGGTACCCATTTCTAAGGTAGATAACTATTCATACTCCATTCATATGAGGAAATGACAAAGACTGGTGAGAGGGAGAAAGAGAAAGTACACCCATGCCCGAACCGGGATTCATACACAAGACCCATCTATCTGCAATCAAGCACGTGGACCACTAGAGGGTTTGGCGGCTTTCTCTCAATTTAATATATATATATATATATATATATATATATATATATATAAATATATATATATATATATACAAATAAAAAAAATCACTGTGTTTTAAAAATTTATTCTACCCTTTTTTTAAATACATTTAATTCTATAATGTATTCCTAAATAGATTACTTTGAAGAAATGATTATGATATTCAATATGAAATTCTATATGAAAAATTTACGTGAGAAATGTTAATCAGAAATTTATTATGAATTTTTAACAATTGTTTTACATGATAATTTTAAATTAAACGCCTTCGTATAAAAGACTCATTTTACTGTGTATATTCTGTTCTTAAATTAACCTATTTCATTTTAAATTGCAAAATTATATTCATGAACATATAATTTTCAGTACCGACTAATATGGTGCAATACACATTCTAGGGAAATTTTATGCTTTTCGAGGAATATAAGGAAAATTTTAGGGCATTAAATAAAATTTAAAAGAATCCCGTAAGATGTATTATTGCGATAGAGCAGCTCACCGTAGAAGAGTTTACAGTCCTGCACATCCGTCAACTCAAGTTCACAGAATAATTCTGTTAATTTGAACCTAAATCTCACATCGTGAATGTTTCTCATTAAGACATGTTTAATTAAAGGGGTCACTTAATATGTTATGTTCAGCTAAACGTTTCCAGTGCATCATTTTGATCCTCTAATGACCAGACTAATTATAATTACAACGTGAAAAAGATTAATTGTAGCATTTAAAAATTCTTACTCAACTTTTAACTCTCTAAAGTACGATGTACAGGGACCTGGGCATTAATTAAAAAAGGATAAAAAACATAAGCTCTTTGATGAAACACTTTTTTCTAGTGAGGAAATTACGCAATCTTATTTCTTTTCGCTACAAATTCCCTCTTTTGCTTAGCGAGAGCATTTACGCAATTTAGTGATAAAATGGAATCTAATATCAAATTAATCACGACAGTTAAGCCTCTTGAAAAAAAAAAACTTTTTATCAATTTTCATCGCTTAATAGTCAGAAATAAAAAAAAAAAAAATAAGGAAGGAAGGAAGGACACTTTTTCTTAATCTTTCCTCGGTAAAAAAGTGAAATAAACAAATGCTTTCTTTGACTTAGCCGAAGTCGACGTTCAAATCACGCTGAAATGGGTGCGTAAAAGATTTGCAATGCAAATTAACTTTAGCAGCACATTGTTCACTAATGTGCTGTAACACGATGGGGACTTGGAAAGTTTTAAATCCGGCTGTTGGAAAATCCTATTTAATACCACTTGCTAAATCTCCATCTGGTGGCGGGAGTCATAAAGAACGCCATTTTTGGACCATTCGATTACAGTTACAGGACATAAACGTGAAAAATAAAGACGATTATAGTTTAAAAGTTTACTGATTAAAATATCATTTGACATAAATCATATTGAAATTGTAATTTTTTTAAGAGTTTTGGAATTGAAACATATTTATTAATTGTATTATTTTTTTGAATCAAATAAATAAAATTTGCAATAAGTTGGAAGATTTCTTCTGTAAATTTCTTGCTGCCTTATATAAATATTTCATTAAAATATAGAAATTTTAATGGCTGTAGGCTTTCGTGATACCACATAGTGGGTCTGTTCTAATGCTTGAAAATATTTATTTTTAGAGTACAGTAGGCGTCTAAGATTTTTTCATAGATAGTGAGCTATTTCAAATAAATCTCAGTCAAGTAGAAATCCCAATTGATGTACATTTTAAAAAACAAAACTGTTTTTTCATTAGAATATTCCGTTTTTCAACAGAGACAAAGATTCCACCCGGGACCCTTTATTACAAAAAACGCATTTTTTCTATTAAAACATGGCGTGTCTAAGTGAGTAAAGGCTTATGATTAATTAAATTAACATGATTTTTTCTGGATAAACAGTATATTTTTGTATCTATATTAGGAAATTTAAGAGTTGTTTATAAGTATCAAGGAGGATTTATAAGTATTAAGGAGTACAATGTATATAAAAAATAAAAGCCATAAAGTTTAATTCTATATTCTTAATTAACGAGTTTCATGATCTGAATCGCATAACTGAGAGAACGTGCTGAAATTGTGCGAAAAGTTTAAGTCTTATATTTTTAAGATTCATCAACGCAAGATGCAAAGTTCTGTAATTAAGCATTACACACGACACTTCATCATTTTCAAACTTTCCATCTACGTGAATTGCTTAAAATAAAATTAAGTAGGCAGCGTGGTGTATAATTGCATTTGAAATTAATGATACATTATTTATGAGAATATTTTTATGTTTGAATATTATGATTTATTATTTACTATAACTACATTGACATTAATTTCTGAACAAGTATCCTTATTTTGATAGCCACATAATTTGTGTATTCTAACTCGCTTTAATTTGCTTTTAATTTCTGGATTATATATCAGGTATCCATAGTTAAGAAAAGTTCTTAAAATATCTTAAATAATTGATATAAAACATAAGAATTGAAAGAATGTTTGGAGACATTCTTCACTTTAATAAATGCTTATTTGTTTGAAAGTTTATCAGTATGTTATAATATACTTTTTATAGTTCTTTATTTTTGCATTTTTATATGTTATGTTTTAAAGCATAATTATATTAAAAATACATAATATTAGATTATAGTTTTTAAAAGTAACAATAATTTAAGAATAGTATCTTTTACTCAAAACTTCTATATAAAATAATTTAAAAATTATTATTTTAATAATTTGAAATATTCGATATGTTCTTATGAAAATATCAAAAGGGAAGTTTAAATAAAATTCAGCTCATAAAAAAATCAGAAAATAAACAGTTTTTTACTAGTTGTGATTATGTTACCAAATGTAATTAAAATATATCTTTAAAATTTAGCACACAAAAATCATAATTTCTAGATATATATACTTCTCATAGCATCAAAATAGTAATAAAAACCTATAGTTTTTGAATAATATATATATAGACTATATATATTTATATTTCATAGAGAAGAAATTATTTATATGAGTATTGCATGCAACTTTGTATCTAGATATTTAACTATAGACTACAGCCGCGATATATGCTACAAAATATGTTGCTTTCAAATATTAATATATGTCGTATTTCAATGTTAGCATTGTAATAGTATCAAATGTAATTCTTTTTTATAAGCAATTTAGAAAAGTGATGAAAAATATGAAATACGCAATCGTTATAAACTACATATTTAATAAATAAAAAAGATATTATTTGTAATGTAAAATTAAAGTTATATTCAGAAACAGTATTAGTTTTAAAATAGAAATATCTTTTTTTGCTTTATTTCAATTTATTATTTATTATATATTGAAATACATAGATCACGCAAGGCCAAGATTGATTATCGTGTAACATAATTCAAAATTAAATTCTTTTGAGCGATTAAGATAAATTCTTTACCAAAATAATCGAATGGTTTCTAAGTTAATTTAAAGCATGCAGTAAAAATAGGAAAATAATTTCCTTCCCTTTTAATTGGTCGCCTGCGGTAGAAAGTCTGTCACTTCAGGATGCACGTAGCACAAAGCTTTCAAAATAATTGCACTTTGTTACTAAGGACTTTGGAATAGATTTTAAACTAAGTTTAATAACCTACTCCGGAAACACAATTTGGTACTTTAATATACTCAGAGTGTTTATCATTACTCATATTAATAATGTGCATTCTTTGTGTTATTTTAGCTTCAATACAGAATACCAGAGTCTAAGCTTTACCTTAAATGTGCGTAATATTTTAAAGACAACTTCATATTACAAAGAAAAGTTTCGTAATTATGAATGAGATTATGTAAGAAATAATTTATTTAAAATCAGAAATTTTTGGAAGAAATTTAAATTTCAGTATTTTATATGTTAATTTCTGCATGAAATAAGTGCTTTTTAATAAAATCTGTGAAGAATTATTTAATAAAAGCATTCCCTCACATATATCATACACAGAATTAAATGACATAAATAATAATGAAGTAAATATAGTACTGTCTATAATAATAGATCAATATAATGCATATCTCAAATAATGTTTCTTAATTTATTTTGCAATTTTATTGTAATATTATGATATTTAGTTTTAAAATAAAAAAGTAATTTATAAAGTATTTTATCGGATCTTTCACAAACACTTCCGCAAAATTCAGTAAAATTATGTAAGATTGATGTAATTATGATATGAATTTGTTATGAAATGTAAGAGCAATTTCTATTTAATGTTAAAATATATTAATTTAATGCTTTTTTCCATCTTTCTAAATGTAAAAAAATATCATTTTTCTATTATTAGAGTTAATTTTATCTAAGTTAAATATCTTATTTTAGTATGGTTAAAAATCATGTATATAACACATCACTCAGTAAGTTTGCAGTATGATATATCTATAGATATTACCAATAGTCACCAAACTATAAGATTTTTAACAAGTATTGATCTTCAAATTTCGTATTCTGAAGGAAGTTCTATTAACAACTCCCTTTTATTGTTCAAATTACAATTGTTTAAATCAAATTAGTTACTTTTGTTTTTACAAAAAAAAAGTAAATAAAAAAAAATCTGAATTTCACTGTTGATGAAATACTGCTTGTCAGTGGATAAAAAGTGTTCAAGAAGATAAATGGCTAAAAAATAGTTATTTGAATTCTGATGCATCAGGACAAATGACACACAAAGAAAGGTCCTGTTCATTATTTATATGATCGTACGAACACGCATAATGCTGAATGATCTTGTCTTCCAAACTCACCAGGTGTTCCATAAAATATAACAAAATTTATAAAATAATTTTATCCTTCGTAAATTGAAATGACTGATAATGAGAAATCAGAATTGATTAATCATGTTCCATAAGCCACAGATATCCTCCACAAGATACTCTGTTCTAAATAAATACCATATTTCGCAAAATCAATCGAAAACAAAAATGCGTTAACGATACATTGTTTTAAAATTTTCAGCGCAATAAAAATATTTTTTTATATGGTAACAATATATAAACCATGAATTTATCATTTCAATATATAGTCAAATTTACATTCAACTATATAACCAGTAACCGAACATATTCATATAAAAAGAACAAACAGACTAATATGAGCTGGGAAAAATTTTATCTCTGTGTTTTGGGATTCTCATGGCAATTTATAAAGCAATTACCTTAAAAAACTGTGAACCATCAAGAGCCAAATCTATATGTCATCACTGGCATGCTTAAAGGAGAAAATTGTAAAAACCATTCCAAATGAAACAGGAAATTATATTCTTTCTCTAAGACAATACTTGCTTTTTAAGTCGTTTGCTACAATAGTAAAATACTTGCAATTAAAATTGCTATTCTATTCCCTGCATTCCTTAGATTACGTTTCCAGAGGCTGCTACATTTTTGCTATCCTAAAGAAATACTTCAGAGAAAGAAATTTAGCTTTTTCATTTTATCAAAAGAAAATTGAATTGTTGGAATAGCATTAGAATGAAAGCACTACTTTCAGAAAAGGTTGTGTTGATGAATAAAGTCGAGTTTCTTATCCAACAGATTTTATTTTATTAACTATTCAATATATACTTATTGAAAGAAATGTTACGCACACACATGCACATATATATATATATATATATATATATATATATATATATATATATATAGTCAAGAGCTACACAATTCTAATGCAAATAAAATATATTAAAAAAATTAGAAACTAATTTGTTTTCTTATTTTTATTTCTTAGATTTGGGTACCTATGGCATGTGTGTACTGAGGAATTTGGAATCCACACCAAATTACAGTTCAGTTGGAAAAGTGGAGAAGTGCATCCTATACTGCCAGCCTATCTGGCACAAGACAACAACAACATTTCTTTTATTTATATAGATTTGATTAATTTTAGAACTTTTTTAGAATAAATTATATGTTCCAATATTCTTTTCGTGAAAGCTATCATAGAAATATTAATACGTCTCTCATGGATTTGCACATCCATTTAAGTTTAACATATGCATATAAGTTATTTCCATTTATTGCAAATTATTTTAAAATGGGATAATTTTTATAAATAAATTGTATTCACATATTTCAGATAAATAATAATTTCTGTTTATCCAGAGAATTAACCGAAAATATTAATTTGGTTTTACATGTATCTGAATGAAGTCAACGAATTTTATCAATCATAGTTTTATTTCTTTTTTATTTTTAATATATTACTTTGCTTTCAATTAATTTGACTCACATAATATTATACATGTAAAATAAAGAGGATATCAATTAAAATATGCCTCTGTTTTGTGAGCTTGAATTATCAATCTGTTTACTAACCTACGATCAAATTCTATCAAGAAGCCATTCAAATATCAACCACAAAATGAATATTTTATTCATTAATTTTGGTTATTTAAATACCATGAATGATTCAATGAATCATTTCTTTTTCTGTGCATTTATCTAATTCACCCCAAATAAAGTTTCAGAAAATGAACCTTTCATGAATATATAATGAAAGGTGATAATGATGAATAATAAAATTCTGAAACGTGTATAACTTCTTTTTCTAAAAAGTTTACACTCATAAATGAATTTTATTATTTTTATACTTTCTATACAATATAGTCATAGATATAGACATTCATAAATTATTACCTTAGGGATTGTTGGAGAAAGAAATATTCGGTATTTCAAAAGATTACTTATGATGAAACATGCTCAATTTTGAAAAGCGTTAATTTCTTTTAAATTAATCAGAATTAATATCTCCTTTCTGTGATAAGTGCATCGTTCTCAAAGTGAAACAAATACTAATTAAAAGAATGTAGCAGTTATCGTCCTATGATTTTGAAATAATATATTTTTCGTCAATCTTATTTTTCTTGCAAAATTGAAATTCATCTTAATAACATAAAATGTTCTTAGTAATGTTGTTTGTTTACTTTTGGTTTACACTCAATAAACACTAATATCTATTAATATTTAAAAAAATATATGGAAATAAGTTTAGCAAGAAATATTCTCTTGTGAACATAGAATACAAATTGAATCTTAATAGCTTAATTATTTCTTTATCTGATTTTCAGAACTTTAGTATTTTTACATCCTAGATGCTTCATTTCTCAAAAATGATGAAAGAAAATTTAATGCCCACAAATTTATTTCTTGTCAATAAAATTAAATTATACCTCGTTTCTTTTTAATTATAAATTTTGTGCACTTTATTATCAACTCAGGCCAAAGCATTGGTAAGGATTTGAGTTCAAAATAAATCTATAACATAAGTTGTATAGGTGTAAAACATCACAACAATGAGTTCTTAGTTAATAATATTGTGGTAGATAACAATTGTGAATCTCATTTTCGTTATAATTGTATACATATATACATGTATTTATATTTATATATAAGCATAAAAATTATGCTTTTTATTCGGCTTTTTATGTTTTAAAGCTCTAGTTAACACTTAAATTGTTTTAAATGTTATATTGAAAATATATCAACAATTTTTATCGCCTAATTTTATATCTTATGTAATATTTTTATGTTAAATACAAAATTGTAATTAAAAGTATCAACACAGAACTACCTTGTAAACAGAATTTAACTTTGAATTGAAAGTTTTTATATTACAGATTTGATTTAGGGAATAATATTAATGGTTAGCCGTTTTAAACACTGTTATTTCTGTAACGAAACAAATTTGTATTATTCTGAAAATTCTTTAAATATTCAGTATACAATATTATTTAAATTACACATATTGAAATATTTCTATGAATATATGAATTAGTTGTTTTTAATATATTTGTGTTACATATATGTAGTAAATATATATATATATATATATGATTTTGCACATTATTTTGTATAAAAATCAAAATAATGTCCAAAAGCTGGTTTATTTCAAAAGGTTCTGTTCAAATGTCAACTTTATTTGATTCATTTCTTTATTGCACATTTCTTTATTTCTTGTTTTTGTTAATTATTATTTTATAAGTTAGTGTCTTCTTTTATATTTATAAAAATGATCCCAAAATATTTGTATGTTGTTTATTTTTCTACTTGACAGATAAAGAGAAGTTAGTTTTTTAGTTTATCTTATATTTTATCCCTTACAGTGTTATTTTCAACTTTAGAAGGATTGCTTAGGGAAAAAAAATTCATGTCGATAATAATTTTCATTTGGCCTAAAATATTGCAAAGCATTAGCTTGAAATCTTGAAATCACACACTCATTGAACTTTACGCATACATAACTTGTTTTTCCCAATAATCAATCTTTTTTTTATAAAATGGGAACTAAAATATAACAATTTTTACGTTGATAAAAGATACATATAACATTCATTTTCGTTATAAGCTGTATATGCATTTAGAAATTTTTATATAAAATTTATCTTTTTGTCTATGTTTTTCTTCATAAATGAAGTATAGGAGCTAATAGAAGTTTACATTATTTTGCAAAAATGAAATTATAATAGTTCATGTTAAAAACAAAATATGTTCTGTTACACAATAGTTAAAATATTTTAGGATAAATCTGATTTTTGCACTGGAGGATTATTTAATTCTATTTCAGCTCATTTAATTCAATATCAAAAATGAAATGAATTGAAAATGAGAAGGCAATTATGCATCTGTAATTTTAAATGTGATCTGTTAGCATAAAAAATTAATTTTCATACCAATAAATAAGTACAAAATCTAAGTAAATATATTTGCATAATGATATATATTAAAATATTATTTAAATTATTATTTTATATTTTTTATGGAAAATACTTCCCAGTAATAGTATAAAATAATTCACTATTCATAAGCAACCTCATCATCACACATTCATTAAATGGGTAAACAATTAAAAAACATTGAGTTTTCAATGTAAAAGAAGTAATAAGCTTTAATTCCAAAGTTCTAAAAAAGCTAATTTAAGAAGAATTTTGAATATAAGCGTTTGTTATTAAATATTTGTAACATTTAATACAAATATACATTTGATAAAACCCATTCTTTTTATAAATAAATAATATATTCTGTGTAACTATAAATAAATATTATATTTTTAAATTTAGAAATAATTAAAATAGAAAATATTGTGATAATTATTAAAATATAAGTATTGTAATAATTTGTAGATTCTTACAAATATATTTAAATAATAAAACCTAATAAAAATTTTTCAATAAAATTTTCAATGATCACGTATAATTAGATGTCTTATTACGTCTGTAGCTTAAACGCACAATATAAGATTTTCATTTATAATACACACAGAAAGTATTTTTTCTTCAACAGTAAAATGTACGTGAATTTTCAAGATATACTTTTTTTTAATAGTTGAACTAAGTAAGTAAAAATTTATAGAAGCTCATACTTACTTGAAAACGTGTTTAAAATACGAACTATTAACTCTAACTTTTGTTTTCCGTCATGAATAATATATTAAGAATTTAAATTTTTTCTCTGTGTATGCGTGTTTTTAAATCCAAAAATGAAATGGAATTTAACAAAAAAGAAATTTCTTTAAAATTGCTTTTAAAAACTTCAAATTTATATTATATAATCAATCTAAAATATTAATAGCAATTAAATATACAAACTTTTATTTATTAACATTAAAATAAAGTATTTGCTTACGAGGAAGAATAAAAATATCAAACAATTTTGTTGCATATTAAATATTTTGAAATAAAGTAAAAATAAATTCATTAATTTTCTAACTTTACAGTAACTTCAGTCTTAAGCCCATTAAAATGTCAAATTTGAATTTATTTAATATATTTTTCTCTAAAAAAATTATATTTTGTTATTTGATTTTAATTTATTTATATCCTAGCAATATTAATTTTTATTTTAATACATATATTTTGGCATTTTCTGCTGTATGATTTGAGTGGTTTATACTTCTTTATTTCTGCATAATTTCTTTTTTATTGCAAACTACTTCTTTTCTTATAACAAATTTTGAAATATATGTTGAAAGATAAATTTAAATTTAGATCATATAACAATTCATGTCAGTGATAGCTATAAATATAATATTAAATGAAATTATTTTATACTATTTTAACGTTCAATATTGAACTTATAATAAGAAAGAAATGTTTTATTTTTATTTTTGCATGCAAAAACATTTAAAAGGTACACTAATACTTATTAAATTATATTTTAAAAATATCTATCAAAGAAATTATAATGAACTTAATGCTAAAACTTACATATGTAGCTGTATTAACAAGTATAAAATCAAAAAAATATACAAAATAAAACAAGTGGGATAAAACTGACAGTAATTTAATTTAATAATCAAAAACTAAATGTGTTTTAAGGGAAATTTTAGACGCAACGTTATATTTACTTAGTATATGGTTTTTGTTTTGTTTATAAATTTGACTTTTAATTTTTCTACATTTATCTTTTTTTAATTAAATTTTAAATTTACTTAAGCAAAAATCACATCCAGGTGATAATTATTGCTGCCTATATTTTACATGAGCAAAAGGCAAGATTTTAAATTTAATTTATAATAATGCTTTGATAGATTGGATGTGTACAATTATATTATTATTTTAAGTTATACATTGAATAATATAACCAAAGAAAGTTACTTTGCTATATTTCATAAAATATGCCTTAAGATTTTTCAAAAATATTTTTAAAATCGACAACATATACTTGAAGTTTTGTAAAAAGGATCCAAAGATCATATAACAAAACAGCACAAATCTTGATAAGTAAATGCATCCCAAAATAGAGAAGGCAAAGGAATAAAACATGTATTTCTTGTTATTCAGCATTTGCAAACTCTTACCCCTAAAAGTTTATTTCTTAAAAAATAGTATTTATTCTTAAACGTTATGAGCTTTTCCACTGAAACTTTGAAAGGTAAGTTTACAGCACCTCACTTAATTCCTCTCCATGGTGCACAAAAACAGGATTGTTATAAGTTAAATATCCATCACAGTGTTTTTTGGAAGGTCTTTCAGGAATTATTTAAATTTTTTTAGCCTTATATTATTTTTTACCCAAAAGACTTGAAGTGGTGAAAGTATTTATGTGACATGAAAGAAAAATCCTTTCTTTTTACAATCATCACACGCTCCAAGACACGTGAATGCAAACTTCAAGAAACATCTATTCCCTACTTTCAATCGAACAAATTCTTCTAATCAAATAAACATTATGATTATTTAAGGAATAAGTCTATATTAATTTGAAAATAAAAAAAAATTATATTATTGAGTGCTATAAGCATGATAAAAATAACATAAGTAATGCATCTAAATCAAAAGAACAAAAAGGAAGTTCATTTATATGAATTCGCGAGCATTTGAAAGATATCTTATATAGTCTTTGAAAAATCAAAACGAACTGAGAAGTTGAAAATTAAGTCGTTAATGCAAGAAAATATATGAAGGTAACGAGAAAAATTTCAACGAACTTTAAAAAATAAATTTTCATAAAATAAAAATTAAGGGTATTTGAATTTTATATTTCAATGCATTTAAATAATTTGAATAACCAACTATAGTTGAAAATCTTTAATATAATCATTAGAATTAAAAATATGATAGTTTTATGATTCTTTAACATGTTAATGGACTATATTTTCTATCCTCGGAAATTAAATCAATATGTTTAGTGTCATTATAAGATTTGATTTTATATATAATATATATAATACATAATATATATATATATATATATATATATATATATATATATATATATATATATATATATATTGAAGATTTTCATTTGTCATTCAAAGCGAAATCAATTCGAAACATTAGAATGGTAGGCTAGAAAGTAATGTCTTTTAATGTATTAAAATTTAATCAGTTGCTTATAGCAAGGCAAAATGCATAAAATTCAGTGAATTTTGGAATCTTGCTTGATTTTATAAATATTTCTCTCAACTCAACTTTGCTTTCCGAAATTTAATTTTAATTTGTTTATTTGAATGAGTCGTTTGATTTATCAGATTTTCTTTGAAACAAATAATTTTTTTGCTTTTTGAAATTTTACATGAACACATTTAGAAAAGAGAATGCAAATGATATTCCTATGTTATTCAAAATATGAAAACTTGTGAACTATTTATCAGTTCTCAGCACATATGAAATACATTTCGAGCGCTCTGGTCGCTGGGGAAATTCAAATATATTTCTTATATCACATTAAAAATTAAAATATTCATCACTTTTTCTTAGAATGTTGAAAGGGAATTTTTTTTCTTTGAATATAAGATATTTTAAAGAATATTTTAAGCCATCACACAAATTTTTTAGTAAGGTCGAAATGAAAGTATATGTAAAACAAGAAGAGCAAACATATTTCTATTTGAAAAATTTTTATTTTGCAATTATAATTTATGCTTGAAATATAAAGTTGAGATATTAAAAACTAGCGTTTCTGCATGAATTCTCAATAATTTAATACATTTTATGTTTCAGTTTTTTAAATGTAAAATAAATGTAAATTTCTAAAATTTAAAAAATAAAGCATGTAATGTTGAAAATTTAATAAAGTCATTTCTATTTCATTTATAATTGCTTTTTTAAATAGCATACTACATATAACATAATTTAAATGTATGTATAATTTTTATAAATTAACCACAGTATATTCAAATACAATAAAATAATATCTTATAATTTAATTTGTACAGGGTTTTCTTGTTTTTAAAATATATATAATATAATATAGGCTTATTTTTGTAATTCATAATAAAATAAGTATTTTTCGTATGCCATATAATTTTTATCACTTTGAAAATAGTTTTGAAATTGTAATTATATTTATGATTTACGAAACATAAACAAACTACACTTGCCAAAATAAACAATTAGAGCAGTGTAATAAAATGGTAATTATCTACAATTTCCTGCTCTCGAATTCAGACGTTAATATTTAAATTTGATTATGACTTTTGGAAAATCTGGAAAAATTCCAATTTATGCATTGCCTTGAGATACTTATGATAAGATAGATTATGGTAATCTGAAAATCTGATTTATGATATAGATCTCATATTAGTAGTTTGAGACGTAAGACATGCAATTCGTACAAATGTAATTTGCAATAAACATAAACAAACTACACTGGCCAAAATAAACAATTAGAAAGAAAAAAATATCAAAACAGTTTTCACATAATGAATTATTAATTAGATTTGTATTCAAAGTATTCATATTTCTATACTTATTACATTACTTGCAAATTTACTTTAATAATGCTTACACAATTCATTTGACAAATATATATATATATATATATATATATATGATCTGATTTATTTATACTTCAGTAAATTTTTTTTTATAAATATGATAAACACATTTACATTTTCTCAGTCAATTCATTTAACTCACTGTTTGAAGAAAATTGGAATTAAAATATATTTTAATAAAGTGCTTTCTCCTTTAATTAAAAGGATGAAATAAATATCTAAGTTTTATATTTTATTTAGAGTTTTCTAATCATGAGAATTTTTCAAATTACTAATAGAAAAAAAAATAATTTCGCAAATTTTTAAACCACTTTAAAATGTAATTTTCTGAATTCCAAAAGAGATAAAAGCAGATTAATCCAAAAACTGAACTTAGTAAGTATATAGTCAACTATACGTTTTGTAAATGTTTTCTTCATTATATTTAAACTTTAAATTAACATTTTCATCGGTATTTAATTGCTATAAGAAGTTTTAGACTTTTTTAATATAATTTAAAATAAAAATATTTTATAATAATTTCACACAGTTAAATTATAATTTAAAATTATATTTTTTGATGTTAAAGTTAATTATTTCGAAATTGTTACTCAGGCACTATAGTTCTTAAATATAGTAAACATGATGAATTAACTTTTTAGAGATCATTTCTTTAAAATTATTAAATTTTATTCTTTTTTCATTAAATTAACTAATTTTATTTAAAAAATAAATAAATTTAATAATTAAATTTTATTAAATTTTTAACTCATTTCCTTTTAATAGTCATTTTGTTTAAACCATTGACACATTTTTCAACAGTTGCCTTCTAATTTTAACAATAACTTGTAAAATTGAATTAAAGTAGAGTACACGAAATGGATATGTATAAAGCAAATTTGTAACACTTGTACATGTATACATTGTTAATATTATATATATTTTGATTAAATAAATCGTAAAAATTATATTAGAATCTGTTGTTGAAAATTTATCACTTGTAGGGCTCCCGAGGAAAAAAAAATTCTAGAGAAAAACTAAGTTATCTTCATGTAATATAAAGCACATCACTTGTCTTGAGAGTGTTTTATAAACGCGGGAACAAAATATTTGCATAATTTAATAGAAAATAAATAACAAAACAAAAAAGTATTTACCTTAGAGATTACTATTAAATGAATGAACGAAATAGAATAAGAGAAGTTTCATTTTAATTAGATTGGATGGTATCAGTTATTTTAAGAATGACTTTTAGAATTGATGGTATCAGTTATTTTAAGAATGGCTTTCTGAATTTATGGTATCAGTTATTTTAAGAATGACTTTTATAATTGATCGTATCAATTATTTAAGAATGACTTCTTGAATTGATGGTATCAGTTATTTTAAGAATGCGTTTTTATAATTGATGGTATCAGTTATTTTAAGAATGAGTTTTTATAATTGATGTTATCAGTTATTTTAAGAATGAATTTTTATAATTGATGGTATTAGTTATTTTAAGAATGACTCTCAGAATTTATGGTATCAGTTATTTTAAGAATGGATTTTAGAACTAATGATATCAGTTATTTTGAGAATGACTTAGAATTGATGGTATCAGCTATACTGAAAATGATTCACGAAGAAAAAGTAATATTGGGGTTTCAGTCGTGTTCTTTAAAATGAGGTTCTATTTTAAAAATCGGAACATATTTTAAATTTTTTAAAATTAATTTTTGCTTTAACTCAAAATAATATAATCAGAAGAAATTTTGCCTTGTATAATTTTTTTACTAAAATAATTTTTACACAATTATTCAAATATTCTGCAGAATGTTAGGAATCGTGAATATGTAATATTGTTTTTACATTTATCTTATGTATGCGTTTAACAGATTTGTATATGGAATTTTCAAATACTTTGTGACAGATTTGTCTGAGATAATTATTTTTTATATTATTAATTGAGTATATATTTATATAAAAATATACCCTCATGTATTTTTGATTTATAATTATCTAAAAATTCAATTGCTTTTATGGAAAATCATGAATACTATAATAAATAAAAGAAATGGAAATAAGATTATTTTAAAATATATTTAATAATATGAATAAAAGTATATGGTCATATAATAAATATAACATATGTTTTTTCTTAAAGAGCGTAAATTTTCCTTATTTTACCATTATCGAAAATTTAAACATTCTCTATAAATATTACTACAATATGAATATTTTTAATATTTTGTACATATATATAGGAGAAAAAGGAAATGCAATTACAACAGTTGTTCTTTGATTAAAATGTTCATATTAAATTAAACAGTATATCAAAAAGAATTTCATCATAT
This sequence comes from Latrodectus geometricus, assembly GCA_026290005.1. NCBI lineage: Eukaryota > Metazoa > Arthropoda > Arachnida > Araneae > Theridiidae > Latrodectus > Latrodectus geometricus. The sequence goes on along the minus strand of JAPDSC010125076.1, from coordinate 32,442 downwards.
TGTAATGAAATGCTCTTTCATCAAGAGAACTATTTTTGAATCTAAGAATGCGTTAACACTGATTATTCATTCAGGTGTAAGCTTGGAATATACTTTGAATTTCATTACATTAATGAATATTAATTAGAAAAGTACTTTTGAAATAGATAATGGAAATTAGGAACTTTTCTGATTAGCTATCTTTGAAACCAAATTTATTTTTAATCTGTGTGATAAAAGCATTTTTTGTGATTTCCAGAAAATGTTAATTTATATTAAATAGTTAACATATATTAAATGTCCTTTAAGTAGCTATAGCTATTTTGAATTTTTTAAGCATTTTATGTTTCCAAAACATATTAGGTGTGATGTACTAAGTATGGTTTCATACATAACAAGAATCATTTTAAACTTAGTCTCTAAGAAAGCACGGGGTGGGGGGTGGGAAAGATGTCTGGAAAACTTAAGATTCTTCGTATTAATGTTCTACCTTTAAATAGAATTAAATAAAAAAATTCAACAGAGAGGAAATTTGTCTTAGGGAAAAATGCACTTAAAGCAATTGTTATACATTTTATCAATTCGTATGATATATTGTATGGTAAAAGAAAAATTATATTTTAATAATTATTATTAAAATGCACATTTAATAATTAAGTATGGAATACCTTTAATAATCAATATTTGAATCTACAATGAGGAGTTATGAAATGAAGGAATCACTTTTAAAATTTAATACATGAAATTTGTTATCTGTCTCACAGAATGAAAGCTCAGTTAATTTTAATTAAATTATGATTCCAAACATAATCAGCCAGTTTTTATCTAACTAAATGAATCTTATACTAAATTAAACTTATAAAACTTAAAAAAATTTTTTTAATAAAGATTACACTATGTGCATTGCATTTTAATATTAATTTTCTTTATTTGTTGCATGTTCATAAAGCGCACTCTTTAAAATTTTAATTTTAAATATTATTTTTTTGAAAAATACCTTGTTTCGTTATTAAGATATTATTTATAAACTAAATATTTCTTAAAAGTAATATCCAAATTTTTCAAAATCATCTCATAAAATGTTGATAAATTAATTAAAAATTATTAAGCAACTAAATAATAAATTTCAAAAAATATTTCCGCAACATTCCTCTTCACTTCAGTTCTGTTTTCACTGATATATTAAAGATTAAATAACAATATTTTCTTGACTTGACTTTAAACACAATATCGTAACTCCTGTTTTTGGTAATTTTTGAAAACTAACGGATGTCGCGTCAAGTAAAGTTAATAAAAATCTTTCGAGAAATTACAAAAAAAAATTATTATCAGAAAAGAAATGCGAAATTTCAAATAAGTGACCAAAAATGATGGAGAACAGTTTGCTTTTTTACACAGCAGAATCTTTTCCTGCCGTATCGCTATTAAAAAGGTCGCAGAAGATAACTATTGATTCATCCCTTCCGCCAATCAAGAACTAATTATTGGACATTTTCATCGCGAGCTGTGAATAAATTATATGATATTGATGCTCTTAGTTTTGCGGATGGCGGTTTTAATTATAAAAACCCAAGAGACATCAGCCTCATTTAAAAAATTGAATGTCCAAACATTTCCCGTTGTTTGAAGCTTTTGATGTCCTTTTTTTTCCTAAATTAATGCATCAAGATGATTGTCTCTTTTAATAGCTTTTGTTGACATTCTCTTATTTTGGTATTTCTTAATTGGTAAGAGGACTTGTGAAACATAAAACTTTAATCCTTCCTTACATTTTTCCTTGAATAAATTTATAAAGTTCGAATGGATAAAAAATGTTAATTACTGATTCTGTCACAATTCTGAGCATGAATGATTTTAAGCCAATTTGAAGCTCTTTACCTCATTCAAGCGTTAAATAATATTATTTTCACTATGTATAGAAAACTTGAGTAGCAAATTTAATATATTATTACAAAAAAATGAAAAATAAAAAAAATATATTCTTACATATTTTTTTAAACATTTCTGATTAATTGAATTTAATAAGAAACTTCCATATAATTAACACAAATATTAAAAATTCATAACAAATAAATCATGACAAGTAATATTTTACTTCTAAAAATAATTTACTGATAATTACTTTTTAATTTGTTCATCATCATAAGGGAATTAAGAAATAATACTGTGCTCTAGTATGAAAAAACATCAATATAATTGACAAAAAAAATTTTTTTTGCATGATCTTTTCGTAGATTAGCTTGATAATTACTATAATCTGTTATACTATATTAATATAAAATTTGAAAATTTTACGAAGAAAAACAACATTATGTAGCTTAGAAAACACCCCCGTTTTTGAAAACAAAGCAATTTTCTGTTAATTAAATATACGATCTTCATTAGGAAAAACTTTTATTATTCTGATTTGTTCTGGTAAAGCAAATTTTTTTCTATCTTTTGATAAACAGTGCAAGTATATAATCATGACAGTGAACAAATTGCCGCCCAACCTGTCTAGTGGTTAGCGTACCTGACTACAGATGGGTGGGACCTGGGTTCGAATCCTGGCTCGGGCCTTGATGTACTTTCTCTCTCTCTCTCTTTCTTGTCTTTGTCCTTTCTTTGTGTGCGTGTGAATGGTTGCCTACTCTATAAACGGGTACCCATGGCATGTGCGTAATGAGGAAGTCGGACTCCACACCAAATATGGTTCAGTTGGAAAAGTGGAGCAACGCACCCCATAATGCCAGCCAGGCTGGCACACGACAACAACAACAGTGAACTAATTCCTCTTAAACGTGATTGATGATTAAACTAGGTTTAGCAATTCCTTTTTATATTTATAAATACATTTGTCTAGAAGTTATGCAAAAGAAATAAGTGTAAATACCTATATAGATATTGTATTAAAATTTGAAATGTATAAAACAAAATCTTTAAATTCCTATCAAATATTAGGTATTGTTTAATAAACATATTGGGGTGAATCACAAAATATTACATTAATCTGAATTCGTGAGTTTGTAAAAATATCATTATATTGAGTTCTTGTAAGATAAATTAATTACAAGATAAATTAATTTATTTAATCAAAATAAATCAATTTATCTTAATTTAATGCATTACTATTTTTATGATTCACCTCAATTGTTTAATAAACATATTGGAGGGAATCATTTTATATTACACGTACATCCAAAATTAAAATTAACTTTATTTTGTGCGTTTGTAAAAATAGCAATGCATTAAAGTAAACTATATGATCTAAAATAAATTAAATTATTTAATAAAAATAAATTAATTTATCTTACTTTAATGCATTACAATTTTTACAAACTCAGAAAATAATGTTAATTTTAATAATAGCATAGATCATCAGTCTTCAGGGAACAGTTTTATTTTAACCTGTATCAACAGTTTGTAGTTTGAAGAAATAAAATCTTCATCTAAAAGTTTCCATATTATTTATATTTGTTTCAGTTTATTTAATTAGTTCATTCTAATATTTATTTAAAGGGAAATGTAACCATTTAACTATATAGCTTTATAAAACAAGTTATCTGTATAATAAATTTAGCTTATATAAAAGGCACAATTGTTGCCATATTTTTCTAGATATTTAATTTAATTGGTTTTGATGAAAAGATAATCCTCATTCCCAAGTTTTTAAGGGAATGCTACAGAAGCAGGAGAATAATTTACTTAAATAATAAATTCCTTATGCAGTTATCAATATATTTTGTAATGCCTCATTATTTAAATTTGTTTTACGTTTGGTAGGTAATTGGTGTATTAAAATAATTTCTTTCTTGTTTATTTATAGACGACTAATATTTCAAATACTGCATCAAACTTCTACCATGTAATTTTTATTTAAAATATAGTATGGTGGAATAATAAAAATGTAAAGTTTGCATGTATTACCGACAAAAATCCATTATGATGTAAATATATTCTGCTAAGGTAAAATTATAACTAATGTTTTTCATAAACATGTTTAATATTAAATTTTTTCATGGAGGAGGTGCATGATTTTCCTAACATGTATCATTACATATTTCCATCAGCTATTATAATTATTTGCGTTAGTTTTTACGTATCATTAGTTACTGTTCATTTTCATGTTTTGTTATAATTTGTTTCCTTTATACAAATTATTAATTATACTATGAAAAATTTATTGATTTATATGTTATACATTTGGAATAACATTTCTTGATTATTTAAGCAAATCCTGATTTATTTTATTATTTAATGTACTGAGAGTAAATGGTAGGCAAAAATACGAAAGAGCTTTCAGATTTTATCAACAAGAATATTGTAATTGGAAGCCTTAGTGTGAACCAAAATGAATATAAAAGTAGATTTCACAAACAAAATCGAGTAATTCAAAAAGTGAAATAAAGTTTCTGGCATCAAACTGTATTTACTATGGAAAAAACACAAATTAAATAATTTATAAAGCAATATCTTGTTGTACAATTTTTAAGTTATAACTCATACTTAAAAATTACATAATATATTTCAATATTCAAATATAAATTATTATTTTGCATGAATAGTACAATAATAATTATATTGCGCAAATATTATAATTTATTATGTAATTAGCTGAGCATTTTTTATTTTTTAAAGTACATCACCTAGATGAAAATTAAGTGTGTTTAAAAGCGTTTCCTGTAAAATTTCACACACCTTTCTTTTTTATTCTGGAAGATTAATACATATATAGGCCTGATTCCTTTTTTACAAGAAGTGAATACCTTGGAATTATCCCCTGATACTAAGCATTACGTGAATTTAAAGTGTGGCTGTAATGGCTTTACAGCGTAACCACTTCAACGTGGTTAGGTTTAATCATTTAATCATCGCTGCTGAATCCCATACACCCTTAAGCCGCGTAAACAAGTGACACAAGTTCCATTTATCATAATAACTAAGCGCTGCATGAAGGCCAGAGCGCACACTTCTTTCTTGGCTGCAAAACTCGCTGCAAAATACTCTTAACGTATTCGACCCATGTACTTTCCCAAACATTCTGCGCCAGTTGAAACAAATGAAGAGTAATGGGGGGTGTTTACGGCGCCGTATCATTCAAAATAATTTCCACGTTAAGGGGCGTGTTGTATTTCCGCCCCACTCTTCCTCTGTCTTATAAGCGAGACTGTTTTAAAAGAGTGAGAGTTATTTGGGAAATATATCCCGGCGAGAAGCCACTCTAGCTGCAGAGAAAATAATCTCCTCTGGTTTTTGTTTTTCTTGAAGAATTTGATCGCGTTTAAGTTTTATCTCCACGCTCTAGTGGAGAGAATGGTGTGGAAATTTTACTGAAGATAAATCGACAATTTTGTAGTTGGAATTTTCTATTAACTTCCCGGCACTAATGTGCCAACAAAACAACGATAAAGTTTTCTTGTTTAGCCATTTTTAAATGTCAACCGAAACTAAAAGGAAAATAAACCAAATCTTCTTACATGTCCATATGACAGCGTAAGAAAGTTATTCTCAGAAAGTTGTTTTCTCTGTAAGTAATTAGCATTCGATTCACCGATTCCAAGTTTGTTGATCTACATATCTAATTAAAAGTTAGGGAAACTTAGAACATATAATAGATTTTTCTGTACATGGATACATGCAGTGTTCTGAATAATATCTGAAAAATGGGGAACTTCTTAAACTGTTGCCAAGTAAATTTATAAGTATTTTTACAGGACAAGGAAAGTATAATGTTTGAGGAATGATATTGTGATATCCTTTGAATGCATGCATTTGTAAATAGAAAATCCGGGGTACCTAAAACTTCATTAGTTTTGGGTTTTTGTTCAGAAAAAATGTTTCCTTTTAAGAATTCTGACAAACATTATTTTGTGTCACTGGTTAATGCATTTTTATCACGATTCTCAAAGCTTATGAATAGACATAGAAATTTATACATAAATATAATGAATTCAAAATATCATGAAAGCAACGACTAATATGAACTTCAAAGTTCATAAAACGTTATTTATTAAGGACAGTTTTCATTAAAAAGGAGAAATAATAAAAAAAATTAAGCAAATAAAATAAAATAATATTTTAATAAAATAATAATTATATAATAAAGTAAATAAAAGCTTGTATTAGAAAAATTTATTAAGCTCTAAATTCATCAAAATATAATTTTCAAAATCTTTTCTTTTACATCTGATTTGTTTAGATTTAAATTCTGCAAGTAATTTCATGTTTCAGAAGGATGTAAAAACCATTGTAATATTCCATTTACTTCTACTTCTAAGAAAACTATACTTAAATTTTTTTATAAAAGCAAAATTATATAAAAAGAATATATTTTCATCAAAATGGTACCTGAAATATCTCCACCTATCGAGAAATTTAATATCCATATTCTGTAACAATTAAGAAACAAATTCCACTTTTAGAAAATGCAATGTATTTAATTTAAACTATTCAATCAGAACAATAAATTTAATTTTTTATTTTATGCTGAAAAACTGTTAGAGATATCACATATCTAATTTTCTTGCTTTAACTTCTTTGTTTCTCATTTTTTTGACTCAATTTAATTTCTAAGAAGTTGTTAATGTCATTAAGAGAAAAAAATGATACTGAATAGAAAAGTTTGAAGTGGTATTCATTAAAAAAATTGCCTTCAGGAAAACATAATTTCTTTAGTTTGGGATAGTAATTTTTTTTAAATAAAATGCAATTCGCATCTCCCAATGAGAAAATTCAACAAATTGAAACTATGGAAATTTTATTGTTCTTTATATTTTCTATAATATTAAAGTCTGTTTATTTGATTTATTTATAACTATGAATCTTGAAAATTCCTATTCTAGAAAATTAAAGTTCAAAATTTGTACTACATGATAAAACAGAATAAGGATTTTAATAAATCTAATGTTTATAAATTAGTTTATTTTCCTGATAGTTCTGATTGTAGAGTGTTAGATAAAACTTTTGGCAATAGTATTTGTCTTTAGAATCTTATAAATATATTACTTGAAAAATGTATCAGGATCCCTACATCAGTATGACGCAGTCTAATTGACATGTTGACAATACCTATTTAATTTTGAAAACCTTAATTCAGTGTTTAAAATGTAGAACTCAAAGCAATAGTTTGTGTGAAAGTTTTACCCCATGGCACTCTCAAATACTAACATTGAGCTATAACAGTTGAACAACTGTTACTTTAAATTTTATTTCAATGGTAAATGACATCTCAGAAGTGGGTATTCTTAGGTATCTATATAATCTGTTTAAAATTCTATTTATGTCGGGTGAGTTGATACTCGTGTGTGATAAAGAGTTGTAGGAAAATGAAAAAAATAACGAATCTCAATCTTGTTTTGTGAAGTAATGCTTTTTTAACATTAATTTAACAGAAGTAAATTTTTTACATTAATGAAGGTAATTTATTGATTTCATATTATAACGTACATCCTCAATTTGTAACCTTATATTGATCATTAGGGAGAAGGTTAAATGAATGGTAATAGATCTTTTAATGTCCGTTTGATATATGATTGTTCGACACCACGAAGCAATATTTTTTACAGGCGAAGTTTCTTACTCACTGTTTGAAAAAACAAAGCTTATAGTTTTCTGAGATGAATTTTCTTGGTAACAGGATGTATCAAAATTTAGTACAAGGGATAAAATCTGGAAAACTCTTGGGCATCCATTTTGTGTGTGTGTGTGATAGTCGGCAGAAAACAGAAGCTCTCAACACCTATTTTTCATTACTCTAACGTGGTTGATGTCGAATTTGGGATCATCTCCGAAAAACTCGGTCCTACTGTGATGACATAATGGATCTTTTTTTTATATTTGAAGACATCACAATTATTCATTTGCAAATAGCCAACACAAGAGAATTTAGATTAATTAAGTATCTTGATTCAATGCACCCATTCACAGTCACTATCTTCCATTGTCTGACAACTTCATTCAATGAATTGAACACTGATGCCAAAAATTTCTATAACAAATTTCATAAATATTCAAATCCACTTTCTATAGCAAAGCCTTTTGAATTATTTGCATTCCAAGCTGTCGATTTAAGCATGGCCAGAGTATAAACCATGATTTTCTATAACACATTTATTGACAATTACACCTCCAACAATTTTTAGCTATACAAATTGAAAAACACTTATAGAAAATTTAAATTGCAAACTAATTTTCAAAATCGGTGTACTATGCATGTGAAAGCAATAAAATAAGTAGTTAATTAAGTTTTCAATTTGGCACATTAATTAATTATAAATATAGGAAATTAATTTGAAAACATTATAAATATACATAACAAAAACTTGTATTTAATAGTGGTATGATATCATATGTGGTTAATAAATCTCTTTTATTAATTTCAAGGGAATAATGAAGCATAAATGTGAAAACTGATCCGTCAAGGCACTAAAAATAAATTAGAAATAATTAATTGCATTTTCAAAAAAAAAAAAGCTAAATCATTAAATTATTATATTTTTCTTATAAGTTTTTATGCAGAAAGAAGTGGTTATTTAAATCTGTTGATGACATGGAATTTATAAAATAATTTTTTCTTTAATGAAATTTATTTTTTTATGGAATTAAGTTGTATTTTCCATAGGGAATGACTACTCACTCCACTTTCTGGCTGTAATGATACTCTGCAATTTTTTTTATGCTGGGAATTAAAGATTTCTGATTAAAAAAACACTTAAGGCTTAAAGTACACCTACGAGTCACTCTTTAATGTACATAAAAAAATTGTGAAATGTTGCCTGAAGTCATCATCTGCTAATCCTTAATTGCTGATTTCCAGAAATAGTTTTTCTTTATTTCACGCAATCATTTAAATTTATATTTTTTTTTTATCACATTTATGTTCAAAGGCTTTTTATGCACAAAGAAAAAAAATTAAGTACTTTTGTTTATGATTTGGTAACGAGGATTAATTCAGCTTGAGTTATTGAAAACAATTAACGGTTACTGTCTTAATATTTAATCTGTTTATTAGAATAATATAATCGAAATTCTATAATAATATCCTATGTTAGCAAAAATTTTATGAATTTGTAAATCCGGATAATTTTTAAATATATTTAAAAATGATTAATTACGTGGTATTTTAATGGCTATTGACACCATTAATAATAGGATTTCAATTTTCCATTAGACATAATTTTTTAGATTTGTTTTAAAGTATCAATTATAACATTATAAATAGTTAGCCTAAGAGAGATAACAGTACATACACTACTGGCCATTAAAATTGCTACACCATGAAGAAAAGCAGATAACAAAATGTTATTTATTGGACAAATATATTATACTAGAAATAACAAGTGATTACATTTTCAAAAAAATTTGGCTGGATAGATCCTAAGAAATCAGTACCCAGAACAACCAACTCTGTCAGAAATAACAGCAGTTATACGCCTGGGCATTAGGTCAAACAGAGATTGGATTACATGTGCAGGTACAGATGCCCATGTAGCTTCAACACGATGCCACAGTTCATCAATCGTAGTGACTAGCGTTTGGTGACGAGCCGTTGAGCTCGGCAACCATTGACCAGACGTTTTCTATTTGTGAAAGATCTGGAGAACGTGCTGGCGGCAACAGCCGAACATGTTCCGTATCAAGGAAGGTCCGTACAATACTGGCAACATGCGGTCGGGCATTATCCTGCTGAAACATAGGGTTTCGAAGGGCTCGAATAAAGGTTAGAGCCATGGGTCGTAACACACCAGAAATGTAACGTGCACTGTTCAAAGCACCGTCAATGCGAACAAAAGGTGACCGAGACGTGTATCCAATGGCAGCCCATACCATCGCGCCAGGTGATGGGCCAGTATGACGATGACGAATGCACGCTGCCAATGTGCGTTCACCATGATGCCGCCAAACACGGATGCGACCATCATGATGCTGTACACAGAAACTGGATTCATCTGAAAAGATGACGTCTGGCCATTCGTGCACCCAGGTTCATCGTTGAACACACAATTGAAGGCGCTCTTGTATATGACGCAACGTCAAGAGAAGCCGCAGCCATGGTCTCAGAGCTGAGAGTCCATGCTGTTGCAAACGTCGTCGAACTGTTCGTGCAGACACTTGTTGTCTTCCAAACGACCCCGTTTCTTGACTCACGGCTCGTGACGTGGTTGCACGATCCATTACGGCCATGCGGATAATATGCCTGTCTTCTCGGCTGCTAGTGATAGGTGGCAATTGAGATCGAGCATTGCGTTCCGTATTGCCGTCCTGAACCCATCGATTCCATATTCTGCTAACAGTCATTGGATCTCGACCGACGCGAGCAGCAATACTGCGATAAGATAAACCGCAATCCCGGTATGCTACAATTCAACCTTTATCAAAGTCAGAAACGTGCTGGTAAGCATTTCTCCTTCTTACACGAGGCATCACAACAACTTTTCACCAGGCAATAACGTTCAAATGCAATTTGTGTATGAGGAACCGGCTGAACAATTTCCTCATTTAAACACAATATAGGTGTCGCTACTGGCGCCTGCTTTGTATGAATGCGCTGAAAAGCTAATCATTTGCATATCACAGCCCCTTCTTCCTTTCGTATAAATTTCACGTCTGTAGCATGTCGCCTTCTTGGTGTAGCAATTTTAATGGCCAGTAGTAAGTTAGTGAAACAAATTGTTATTCTTTAAACAACATTTGTAATAGTGTACATCAATTATATGAACTATATTAAAAGAAATTTCTTATTTTTGAAAATAACGGTAAAGTATTCTTGATAATTTATTAGAATCACTTTTGATAATTTACAAGATCAACAAACATTTTAAAACTTTATAACTTCATTTTGAAATAACGATTCACATTTTTAGGCACCTTTACACCTTTTTATTGTTTTATAACAAATGTTTGACATATTCTTTTGCATTTTCACACTATCCATTTAAAATTATTTTAACCCACATATTTCCAAAAGGAAATTAATTAGGCTTAAAATCCAAACCTTTCCCATAAAATTCATGAAAAATTAAAATTTTCCTCTTAAGCATAAGGAGACATTACTATAACTCTAATATATTAGTTTGTGGAAAAAGTTATCCATTATTTTTTCGGTAGACGTCTGTAGTGATCGCTATCTCGTGAAATATCTATCAAACAATGTCAAATTTATGCTCATTGAAAAGGTGACATTTGACACTAAAATATTCTCTTGCTGTTTTTTGTTTGATTAATTCTGTTATGAGTACTAGGTTTTAAAAAAGAAGACAACAAACAGAAAATTCGATACATTTTAGTTTTTCTTTTATACCGGCGAAAATGCTAACCAGGTGGCTAAAACTGTGAAAGGTGTTTATCGTCCTATATGTAACTGTAACAACTAGTTATACACAATTTTGGTTTCTTCGATTCCGTTTGGGTATTTGGATGCTAAAGATGCACCTCGCATGGATACAACATCGTCGGGAATGTCTATAAAATAACAAAAATTATCAAACTTGACAGCATGTCAGCAGTCGTAGCTTCGCACAAGACCTAAGAGTCTACATGAAAACTGTTTTAAACTTTTTTACAAAGCGAATCTGAAAGAAGCTACAAAAAGTTTACGTAAAAATAATGGATTTCTTTTTCCCCATACTAATATTATAAGATCACACTTTACAAATGCAATATAAGAAGAGTAATTTGATTGGAATTTGCATGAACTATTGCACATAGAAATTTAAATCAATATGGAAAGTTCATTACGAACTTCACCAGACATTATAAAAGTTTATAAATCCAAAAGCAGATTGTATTTTATAAATTGTTTTGAAGGAAAGAACGATCTGTTAAAAATAAAATATCTATTTTTGAATATACATATAAAAGGAGTTGTTACCCAAGGGGAATTTAACATTTTTCATAGTCAATCTTGATTGTTTACAATGATAAGTGTAAGGTAACTAAGGATTTCTGACTTCTAATATCGTATCGTATTTCATCAATATCGTTCTTGTAAATAAATCGTATATTTTCTGTATTATCAAAATTCTTAGAATATAATATTTTATGATAACATTTATATTTCTCACTAATGCATAATTATGCATAAATTTAAAAAAAAAAAACATTTATAAGAACCCATGCATGCCTCAGAAATTTAATTCTTATGACACGTTTATGTCATAGTATTAAAATAATCAACATAAGTGTTATTTATGTTGATTGTTTTAATGTTATTTTATGTAATTATTTATGTTGATTATTTTCTGATTTTTAAAATATGACATGGAAAATTATGTTAATAAATAATCATGATAACTTTTCTATTTATGATTAATATTAACCTGGTTATATGAAGGCGTTTAATAACAATATATGTATTTAGTAATATTATATCTAACACATATGACAGTCAAATTTTCAACATGTAACTAAAGACAGGGAATTTTGTTGATATTACAGGCACAACAATTAAAAATATTACACCAATATAAACGAAACAAATTAGTATATTTAATATGGGATGTTCTCCAATTAAAATCTTTCATTGCGCTTTTATTTGCGCAATTCAATGATTTCCTTACTTTCTTACTATAAAGACAACCATTATAATAAGACTTCAGCATTTAGTAAACTAGAAATATAATTTTCTTGCTTTGACTTTAAGTAATAATCCATCTTTTGGGAATATGCTAAGGTTGTAAAACTACTTCTACAGGCAATTCGTGTTTATATTAAATGCATGCAACCTTTTTTATGTTTAAAACCTTCTTTAAACTGAAAGAATTTATCGTAGTATATCAATAAAACAAAAAAAATATCAACGCTATTATTTATTAAATATTAAAGAAAAATACATAAAAGACATTGTATCAATATTGAGAAATTTATTACATCATATTTTGTATTTATAATTTCAAAGCAAATGTGAAATTGTTATATAATGTAAACTTAAATGATTAAAATAATTACTTATGTTACAACTGTTATTTTGTGCTTACGAAATTCTCATTCATTGTTTTGTATTTAATCTCCATAACAATTCCTTATCATTTCTCTTTTGTGTTTATATTATTCCTACGTGACAAATGTTTCTCATAATAAATAGCTTTCACAGGCTATTCAGTATAAACTTGGATCTATAATAATGAAACTTTTCTGAATGCTTTCCCACAATACATTGCAAGTTTTACAAAGTGAGAGAGAAAATGATAACATTTTTCATTTGAATGCAAGGCAAACGGCTCAACTGCTAGAATAAGACATTGTCTCGAATGTTAGGACGTAGGTCATTAACATCTATTTTAAATAAATGCTGAGTGCATCCAAACTAGAATAGATTCGCGCTCTCGAGAACTAAGGGTCTTAAAGAATTTGAAATGAATCACATTCCAAAGTGCCATTATTGGGACTTAAATTCGAACAGTATGCAGTTTATTCCACATTAGTGAGTTTTGTTCGACAAAGTTCTGATTCATGAGTGAACTCGATGAACCACGTGTGTTTCGTAGGTTTTGTTATCCCGACGAATAATAATATCATTCGACGCTGGAATGTTTACGTCATGTTAACAGTGCGTTATTTCAAACAATACATAATGGATGAACCAAATGTAATTCATTAAAATGTATCGCGAATTCGAAGGAATTATTGCGTTCCCCTTTTTTAAATCCTGTCATTGATTGAAACAAATCTTTTACACGAATGTTAATGCATTCATTATTAGTTATTGTTGAACTTAATATTCCAATTCGAATATCATAATGAGGATATGTGTATTTCTAAACATTCTGAAGCTTATGAATTCTTATTCACTGCTCAGAATAGAAAATTGTAATTAAAGAATTATTAAGTAAAGAGGAAATCTATTCTAAACTTAATTCTCAAGTTATTTCAACTATATTAAAAATGTATTGTATTTTTAGTTGGCCTTATTCGAATAACATAATATGTAGCTTTTAGTTTATATTGTGTAACTTTAAGTTTAAGGAAAATATATGTTGGATTTCTCAATTAAGTTACAAGGAAAATTATAAAGTATGAAAATTTAAGTTTTTATAATTTCCTTGTAAATTTTATTTAAGTTTAAATTCAGTTTTGAATAATACACAATATAACTGAAATTAGAATAAATTATTCTTCAATATCATTTTGTTTATTGCTTATTTCTATTTTTTACATATTTATCGGAATTTAAGGTTTGATACTATTCTTACATTATTTTACAAAATAATAAAAAAAAGTTAAAATATTAGTTTTTTTCACGCAATAAATTTTTCAGTAGAATGGTTTTATTCGGTTAAGTCAGGTAATAAAAAATTTTACAAGCATCCGAACGTTAGTTTCTAGCTCAGATGAGAACGAAATATCAATTTTGTATAAAGCAAATAAATATATTATTTTTTTATTTCCTACAAAGCATCCTAAACGTAAAAGACACAGGAAAAACTCAAATATTGATTGTAAAGTTCAATACTATAAATGCCGAAAGCAGGATCTCCTAACTTACTTAAAATCCTTTAACATAGCACTTTGTTTTTATTTTTTATGAAAAAAATTGATTTTTTGCTTGGCTTCAAAAAATAAATTTATTTTTATAGTTACGTTTTAAGAGATGAACATAGCTCCAAGAATGTTGTGTATTATACTCCAGCGAGTTGTCATTTGTGTTAATGAATATTTTTTGAAAGAACTCGTAAGTCCTTTATTATGAATAAAGCCAAAAATTGTTGAGTGAAAATGTAATTGTAATTATAATGTATAAACATTTTACAATTACATTTGTAATTTTTAGACTTTCATATATTTTATGCGTGAAATTAAGAGTGAATTTTCATTTTCTCCTATTGAGCTAATTCCATAATGCTTGAAATTAATTATATTATAATTTCAAGTTATTTGATTCCTTGTATAGAGAAATCTGAATAATTTTACTAATTTGCTCATGTCAGGAATATAAAATTTAAATTAAAGTTTATATATCTGTTTTATTTTGCACTAATAATTTGTGATTAAAATATAATTCTTTAATCAAACGTGTAAAGAGTAAACTTTCATGCTTAATTGTGGTGCAGAGTTAGTATAAATTTGCATTTTTAAAACAATTATTTGATGATTTAATTATTAACAAATTAGAGTACACAGTTTATAATACAAAAAACAGAAAAACAGATTGCCTATTCACTTAAAATAATCTTTGGATGAATGCATTTTTATCTGTAATGGTATGAATTTTGCGCAAGTCTTTCATTGGCTAATTTTTAACACAAGAATAAATATTTTACTCAGGAGCTTTTAAATTCGTTTGTTACTTAGTATAAAAATGTACTTCAATGCTGATTTATGAAAAGTTCAAAGAGATGTTAACTTTTAACTTTTAAATAAATGTTAAAGAAAATTGTCTTTATTCAGATGAAAAATTCACGAATAAATTGTTTGTAATTTAAAAAGAATTTTTAGAGTTGTCTAAATCATTAAAATGAGTCGATAGTTCCAATAATTTTTCGTTTTATGACGATTATTAAAATCAGCATTTCAATTTATATTTGTATCGAAAGTAAATTTATGAGGTTAAATGTTATGGAGATGCTGAATTTAATATTACTTTTACTTTTTTTTCCATTAACTAGAACTATTTGATGCAATGTATTACAAATTACTTTATCATTTTAATATAATTATGCTATGCACTGTGTAATGTAATTAGTTAAGACATAAATTTATACTTAATTAGCTTAGTAATTACTTGTCTAGATCTAAACTTGACCTGGAAAATAAATGTTGTTAAGCTCCATAAAAATACTTTATAAGAATTTTTCAACGTCTTACTTTATAAGTGTAAACATTGAATGATTGTAAAAGCAATAACTCATACATTATTTAATCGTATCTTTTTAGTTTTTACAAAATAAAATATTGAACTAAAAATAATGTTTTATTTGTCCTACTATATTTTTTTTTGTATCATGAGTCAAAATATTTTATAAAAGAACTCATAATTGATAGGTTAATAAGAAGCATTTTAAATAACTTTATTATATATTTATTGTAAACGAAAAGAAACACAATCAGACACATGAAAACTAATCTTTGTAAAATAATAGACAGATAAATAAAAGTTACAATATGTAAGGCCTACAAAATTAAAATTTAATTAATTAGCTACTATTTATGTAAAAAATATTAATTTTATTTAAATAGACTGTGTTTACGCTAACTATATATATATATATATATATATATATATATATATATATAGTTTTAGTTGATTTATGTTCTGGGGCTCATAACACCACTAAATTTACGGATGATGTGATCTCAGGCATAGATGATAGTATGAAAAATTCTAGGATGCCTTTAGAATGGTGCTCGTATAAGAACCTCATGTAGTAAATGCTGTAACCTCAAAACCACCAAACATACAATGATTTTCTAAGCAAATTTGTTGTTGACGATTCATGGCTTTCTTCATATCACTGGTATTCAAAATTTGAACTGTATTTTATTCTGTAGAAATCTTTACCGCTATGATCTATATGATATGAGCATCATGTTTGAAACTAATTAATAAAAAATTCGAAATCAAGTACCAAATTCAAGAAATCCTAACCAATAGGACACTTCAGGGGAATGAAGATTCATAAAGAAGGGACAAGGATGTACTGCCACTGCAAAAACTGCCCACTCATAGAATTCATCCCAAAACACCTTTTAACTGTCCCGCTATCCGGGCGAAATTGCAGCAATTAAGTGACAACCCATGGTCTTATTTATGGGCAACCCATGGGCTTAATTGTCTTCACATCGCAGATGTTGTACTTAAGACCTTCGGTCTTTGAACTTTTTTTCTATCCATGATACGAACCTATATATATATATATATATATATATATATATATATATATATATATATTAAAAATTTGCCCACCACCCTTAAATTAATTTAATGCATTGTTTATTATAAATAATAAATTTTTGGAGAAAAGCTTTTTCATGTGTCTGTTTCATCTTATGAGAAGGAGACTAATAAATTTGGGTGACTATAACGTTCAAACATTTGGTCATAACTCAAAATATATTACACTTGTATAAAAATTAATTAGTACATGCTGTTTAAAATTCACTCCTAAAGCTATTTCAAGCACTTATTTTATTATAAAAAATAAATTTTTCGAGAAAGTCCTCCCTCAATAATTAATAATGTGCGCCCATTGCTAATGTTAGGATACATATGTTTAGTTATATGTAGGTCAAGTCCATTTCTACAGAAAAAAACATTTAAGTATATTCTTAACACTTAGTAAGTAGCTCTACTGATATAAACAAAGACATTTATCACAAAAAGGTATATTTCAAATATACATAAACTTTGGAAAGGGCGTAAGTTTTGTTTTCTTATTATAGACACCCAAGCATGAGATTCAAAAATTTTCACAATTAGGAAATTTACAGAACTTCCTATAAATTTATAATTGTTTCAATTGTATTGAAATTAAAGGTTGTATTTAGTACGAAATGAATTTTAAAAACTTCACTTGGCATTTATAATATTAACAAAAAATAATATTTTGGAGAAAATTACCTTCATTTCTCATCCGCCTTATGATATTTGGAACTTAGAAATTTGCATAACTGCGAAGTTTAAATATTTGTATATTATTCAATAATTAATTTATTTGTATTAAAATTAATAGATGCACAAATTAATTAGTATTAAAGTGTGGCTTATAATATTATAAAACACACAAACACAATTTATAAAACACGGCAAAAAGTATTAAAGTTTTAAAATGAAACCATTTAAATATCAGTTAAGCATATTCTACATTCACTGCAACCAAAAAATCAACAAATTTAAGATATCAAAAGAAATAAATTCTAAGCATTATCGTATTGAAATGCATCACAAAGACTATGTAAATGCTTTAGAATAATGTTATCATGCAATAAAATTAAATCCGAATAAGGAATTCATGGAAATACATCGGGAATCTATGAAAAACTTGTATAAAGGAAAATAATTTCCATTGTTTTAAATTTCAGTCTTTTTCTTCCCTTTTATGAATTTATAGTAGATGAAAGTAAATTTAGGAATTATTTTAATATGAAGACTTCCAAAAAAAATGCAATTTTTGAGAGTAATAAGGAGAGAAAGAAATTAACTTGAGTATCAGAAACGATAAAAGATTTTATTTAATAGATTTGCAGGTTTGGAATAATATAGAATTATGTTTAACTTAAATAATTATATTTCTATGATGGCTTACATTTCGTATATACAAATTTTATTAATCTAAAATATGGTATTATAATTAATAACTATAAAATGATATTTTCTTGGAGTAGTAATAAAGTTTTTCAGTAGAAATTCAATGAAAAATTAATTCAATAAATATATTTTCAACCATATATTTTCAATTAAAAATTTATAGTAAATATATAAATATTTAATTTAATTAATTTTTTCTATGTAAATATATTTGGAACGAATTCTGTAAATATTTTTAATTTATAACTAACTAGCATGAAATGTAAATTGGAATTTTAAATATATTTAAAATTATATCTGTAATATAATTCCGAGCAAATACATATACCATTTAAATAGGAATGTAATTACTACAGAAATGTAATCTTTTTTCAGATATTTTTTTTCATCTTTGGTTTTATTACATTTAGAAAGCGAATCAATTTATCATTCTTTCACTTTAAAATTTTGTTGTAAAAAAAAGTAGTTTTAGTATGCCTGATATTTTTAATTTTTTCATTTTTTTTAAACATTTTTTTCTTCCGCCCAACCTGTCCTGCGTTCGAATCCCGGCTCGGGCATGTATGTACTTTCTCTTTCTCTTTCTCTGTGTTTCTTGTCCATTCCTCAGATGATGGATGAACATGGACAGCTCTATAAACGGGTTTAGTGTTGTGGCGTGGGCGATGCAGCTTGTAACTCCGTGACTTGGTTCACAGGTGCCCACCAGGTAATGTTAAAATGAGTAGCAGTTTCCGGTCTTGTTGCGGCAAATGTACATACTTGCTCAAGGGTGTCCGTAATTAGAAAAACAATTTTTTTTTAATATAATCTATAAGAAAACACTGATTTAATATAAGCTTAAATAGATGTTAAAGTGGGAGCAAAAATTATTTTCCTTATTTCAAACCTGAATCGGAAAAAATTTCATTTTGTGAATGTCCTATTATTAAGTAATAAAACTGCTTAGAGAGGAAAGGGTTTTATGATAAATATTAACTTAAACACAGCAATTGCTATGCAATGAAGAATTTACATTTCTTATAAAATTTCGTTATTTATAAGACCTTTTAAATCTAAAAAGATTTGCTAACGTTATGATAAATTTATAGTTGCTAAAATTTCAAACTTTGAATGATTTGATGTGTTCTTTATGAAAAAAGAAATTTATAAATAAATAACAAATAAAAAGAGAAAAAATTATTGTAATTTTTTGCAGCCTTATAACTACTGAATCAGACATATTAAATTATCAAATCGAATTAATTCTACAAAGTTTTATTCATTAATTAACAAAAATTAGTTTAATGAATAGAATTTCATATGCCAATGAATAGAATTTATATAAGACAAGTACAAAAACAAATTGAGATGTTTTATAGGATTTAAAAATGTTCCTGTTTCATAAATTAATTTATTTTAAAACGTGCGACTTTATTTAAAATATGTCAAAAGTGTTATTAATTAGAAAAATACGTATTTCCTAATTAAAAAATCTTAATTAAAAATTGAAAGTTAGGAAATAAGATGAAAAATTTATAAATAAATTAGAAATTCAACAAACAAATTTTCTTCAGGATATTTACAATAGAGATATATTTTTGTGCAGCCCAAATTAATGTACTTTACCATAATAAACAAATGTTATGCATAACTGAAAGTTTAAAACTAGCAAAAATTATCACGTTCAGTAATTTTAATGAAATGTTTGCTTTAATTATTCTTAATTATGTGTAGGATTCATTAAACAAATCAGCCTACGTGTACCCGTATAAATCTGAGAATCTAGCCACAATTCTTTATTCTTTTCCTTAAAATCTCTTTTCCACATGATCTCTCTCTGCTCTAATTATTATAATTTATTGTTCAAAAGATTTCCAGCGGTGTTATTTTTAATTGAAGAGAGTAGCGAACTGATGTCAGAAACTAATTCTTGTCTCTGATTATGATTAAGGGTTAGAATCTAAATTCATCTTTCCTTCTTTCTCACAGTTTAGAAAATAAACTTTAATTTCCGAAGTGCAGGTTTTGAGCTTCTTATCCCCAGTGGTTTTCTTTCTGACGCGGAAACTTATTCGACCACGAAGTAACAGAAGTTTCTATATTTTTAAGAAATTTAAAACCGTGGAAAATAGGAACTACAAATTTATGTGATCACTCTGTGGCATTTTTAGTTCTGTTTTATTATCTAAGAACTTTCTCGGAGTTGTGTGAAAGTAAATCTGTGAAAAATGTGATTTTCCCTGATAAATTTTTATCGGTAAAATAGTGTATGTCAATTATACTTAAATTTTAATCCTTATTCATTAAAAATCTTTGATTATAATTAAGGAATGTTTTAATTTCTTGAATTGACTGTAAATATATTTTTGAACAATTTAGACAGTAAAACAATGTATTTTCTTGATATTTATAATATCTTTATTTAAAAAAGCTAATGTGACTTTATAATGTGGTAATAATTTCCTTATGAAGTATTAAGATTTCTTTCTTTGTTTTGGAGATTTGGATTTTATTACATTTAAAATTTCCAGAAATTTATGTTATGTATATATATATACGCACAATGAAATCACAGTAATTTCTAACTGTGAAGAAAGAAACAGAAAACTATTTATAAATGATAAGAAGTTTGAACACAAATTGTAAGAAATTGGTTGATATTTTGTATTACAATATTTGTACATCAAATCAATTTAACCATAAAAGTTAAAATCAGTAATATCATCAAGAGCATTAAATGTCCTGAATTAGCACATACGAGGTATACTTAAAGATATCACTTGTGAATATAATGATTCCTACAGGCCTGAAAGTGGTGCCTCATGGAGACTATGATTTTAGTGCTGTTCTTAGATAGAAGCACCCATTGTTCAATTAAAAATTGTAAAATCATTCAGGGTTTGGAAAGTTTCTTGTTTATTGGAATTAAGATTACATGTGGACAATTTCTTTTTCCTGATATTGTTCCAGGAAGAGGGCAGTATGAGAGTGGGTATTATCTACATGCAAAATAAAGGTATCGCTAATTGCGTCAGCATATGGTTAAACAACTGGATCACTATCTCGTCTCCCTACTTCTCAGAGCTGAGAATTTCATCTGCTTATACGTACAGGGCAGTGGATCAACCTAAAATATACATTCCACTCTTTTTTTGATTCCTGCATATGCATTACTCTTACGTATATTATAAGGATGATACTGAATGTTTGATTCTTTACATAAAAAAAAAAAAAAAAAAAAAAAAAAAAAACAGACTGTTTTACAGAGTGTCGAGAGTTACTCTTTAAAGCGAAGCAGAATTCCACTGTCAACAGCACAAAGCTTCAGTTATTTATGTTTCGATTTGCATGATTACATGACCAATTTAGACGCTCTCTTCTATGGTGAGAGGTTAGAGAGACACATAATACCGGCCTCGTTCATGTATCCTTCTGCTTACTGCCGTGGTTGATAATGTCTTTTCTGTAGCCAAAATAAACGCTGATTCAAGGAAATATGGATTTGCAGTTTTATTAAAAGTAGGCTAAGTCTGAAGTATCTGTTATCAAGAATATCAGATACAAGTCTTGGCTCATATTCAGTAGTTCTTCCTCTATAAGAAGACAAAACAATGTTGTCAGATAGTCGTTGCAGTGCTTTGAGTTGATGTATGGCTTTATAATATTATTTTATTGACAAATATTGTTTCGAACACATTTTTACTCCCTGGTATTTTAGAATTGTTTAATTTATATGCCATTCATTTTGAGCAGCCGTACTCTCGGGAATAGCCATTTTAAGCTTCATCGTATTTACTCAAAACAATTAAATCGAAACTCTTAGAGATAGCTTTTTAGCACGAATTACTAAAATTTGGAACTATTTTTATCTGATTAATCCCGGTATCAATTTGTAACTTAGACTTTAGGTAAAAGTAATTTATAATCTGTATTTATCTATGGCAATTCAGATTTTATTGAAATTACCACTTATATATAAACATAACTGCTCATCATTAAAATAAAAATAAATATACTGCTGTACAAAAAGAAAATAATTATAGCAAAGTGTTTCAATTAATTACTTTATATCAATATAATGATATTTTAATTTATATACTTACATTTTTTTAAATTGTAATAATATTACAATTCCAAAAATTTTACTTAATTTTTTAGTTCATTACAAAACTACTTTTACAGAATGATTTTTCCAAAGATGATTTTTGTCAGATGAAGTATTCGAATTTTATTGGAAACATAATATATCGTATACTCTTCATCTTATCATTCGAATTATTTAGAAAATTCAGAAAATTTGATATTACTTTTAAAATTAGATTTAAATTCGGAAAAGTTTATAATTTTACTTTCTAGAAGAATAAAAACGAAGATTATTTTTATGTTATATTATCGGATATATTTAATAGAATAATCTAAAAATTTTTACGATTAATTCTATTTGATATACAAGAACTATTTTCAAAATATTTTATTATAGCAATGTTTGTTAAAATTTTATCAGAAACGTTATGGATATTTGATCATTTTAATTTAAATAATGAAATACTAGAATCCTTAATTTAAATGAATCTTTTATTGAAAATTATTTTAATATTGGTTTTTGAATGAAAAATATAGAACTATTACAGACAAAAGGAAATATTTTTCTCTTATAACAGCAGCAATGATGAACTGCAAAAATACTCTTTATAAAAAAAAATCTGCATTTAATGCAATAAAATATTAAATCACATTAAGAACAAGGTACGTTAATGCAGTCTTGTTTACAGAAATCGTGACGTCAGAAAATAAGAGGAAGGTATATGCATTTTATTTGATTAATTAGATTTATTTTGTCAAAATTCTTATCAGTGACGTTTAGTTATTCAATATTATTTTTGGTTGAAAATGCTATTATTTTTTTCGTATTTTTCATAGCTTCCTATTTCTTTTGATAAAGTTATCAAGTAAATTTTTTGTGCTTTTATATAAAAAAGAGTTTTCATTTTATTTTAATATGCAAAATATTTTTATTGAGAATGATATCACTATATAATTTCTTTATTGATACTATCTTCGTTTCTTATATAATTTATTAAATAGTCTCATGATTTCTTGATTTGAAACTCTAATTTTCAAATCAAGATTTCTAGATTCTTGATTTGAAAAATAGAGTTTTATAGTTAATAGCTTTGTATAGTTTATTTCTACTGGTATGAATTAGGATATATTATTGAACACATCACCTAATCACTTTAATTATCATCGCCAATTTCGCTCAAAAGTTAAGTAAGGAGAGTTAATTCTATAGCCTATAAATGTATTTTCATTTTAGCTTGTGAAAAATATCTAGGGGTAAAAATATACAACTTTAATGTTTTCTTGTATTCTTATAATTATTTTTAATGCATATTAAATAACTATTATTGATAATTAGTTTTTGTAATTTCAATGTAATATGTGATTCCTATTTAAATATCATACTGAAGATATTTACTAGTAGTATCAGTCATGATGACATTAATTTATCCGATAATATTACAGATTTGAAAATAGTATCTGTTTATTTGAAAATATTAGATTTCATAAAATTTTATAACATTTCTGTACTTTTAAAACTAACTTCAAAAAGTTGATAAAAAAGTAAGAAGTAATAAAATACAAATGATGAAGCCTATATTTGATATATTATATATCTGATTACAAGGAATAATATATTATTTATGACTAATTAAACTTTAATTTAAGTGATTTATATTCAAAAAAAGAAGTTAAACATCTAATTTAAATTTGTTTCTGTATTTTACGTGAAAATACAACCAAGCTTCTATTAATGTACCTACTTACACGCGTGCATACACACATCCATTTGTTTTAATTATAATACAGAATTGAGCTTTGTGTAATTATCTGGTTCCTTTTTTCAATTTGAATATATTTTATTTTAAATAACTAAATTAATAGAAATGTGACAAATCATTTAACATTTCTAAATGTATTTCAATTAAATCACCGAATCAAAAATATTATAATCAAATGAATAATTTCTTGCTTAAGTACATGAGATTTCTTAGAATAGTGAAGTATTTCGTGCCACGACTTTTTGATAAGTTCCTTTTCTTTTAGCTTAACTGAGCATAAATATAATTAATGATTTTGCAAAATTAATTAACTCTTGGCAAGGAGCAGCTCAGCCAAAGTGTTTCGGCTTGTGATTGATAGTGGCACTCTCTTTAATTTCCTACAATTCCGGATTCAGTACAAACAGAATAATGTTGCCACCCTTCGCAACCTCGAACTATAACTTCTAATTTTGGATATTTTCCCATTTCCTTTTCTCGGTAAAAGTTAGACCGCGATAACTACTTCCAAGACAGAAAAGAGCCAAAATCTCCTCTTTGCACCGTTCCCTCCCACCCCTTACTACCCCCTCCACGCTACAAGACTTCCGAACGTTTATCAGACAAATAACTGACTTGAAGATGGAGTTAAATTGATTGAGAACTACCACTCGCCACTCGCACTGAAATCAATTTGTCACCATCAAATGATTTGGACAGAAAATTTTCTACGAAAACTGATGTCATTTGGCGAGTTTGAAGAAGAAAACGACTCATCGATTCCGATTCGTTTCGAGTCTGATGAAATTTCCAAGGAGCCGTCTGTCGATTAATACGTTTTACGATTGTTGTGGAAATGCAGTAAAAGGAAAAGTTTATTAATTTTCTTGGGAAAGAAAGAAGTATTTGGCTTGTTTAGGCTCCAGTATTTCACGCCTGCCTTCGCAAATGGTCAACAATGTCTGCAGCTGTATGTTTACTTTTTGAAATAATATCAAAGCTATCACGATGCTTCCATATTAAATTTTTTAATAAGAATCAACTAATGTTTATACTTACTGTAACGTCTTTTTTGGGCGAAAACTTATGAAATTTACAAAAACATCAGGGAATATTGTGATGTTCATCATATATATTGTTATTTGTAACTGAATTTAAATTTTGCTAGAAATGCCATTTTGGGATTTATTTGGAAAGATATATCTCATGTTTTTATATTTTTTATATATTGATTTTTCTTCAATGAATTAAACTTACAGAATGTGAAAAATAAAAGTTAAATCATTTTTATATATATTTTCCTTGATGAAAAAAATTATTTCATCTGAAGTTTCAGGAAATGCAGAAATGTAACTCGTCAATATACTTTTCTTTCTAATTTATATCAAACATCAATTTAGTGTTTTTAGATTGAAATTCGTCCTTGTTATCCAATATCATGTAAATATAAAGAACATGAAATTTTCTGACTTGTAAAATTGATTCGATTAGTTTAATTAAGTAATTTCTCCTTAATTAACTTTTTTAATTTGTAATTTATTCCAATTTCATAAATGC
Source organism: Latrodectus geometricus (assembly GCA_026290005.1). NCBI lineage: Eukaryota > Metazoa > Arthropoda > Arachnida > Araneae > Theridiidae > Latrodectus > Latrodectus geometricus. The sequence goes on along the minus strand of JAPDSC010125076.1, from coordinate 6,882 downwards.
AAAGAAAAATTGAAATATGCATAATTTTTTTTCATCTTTCAATTTTAATTTCATCATTTTAAGTATGCAGGATTAAATCTGTACAGGCCTTATGATAAATTTGATTTAAAATTAATATTTAACACATTTCTTAAATCTAAAGTTTTTGGGTTGAATTTGAAAAAAAGAATATTTTTTTAAATTAAACAAATTCTTGTCTGAGACATAAAGTTAGCAATTGCATTTAAAACACCATTACCCAAGATAAACTAAAACTGTACATTGTGATGAATAATCTGTCATTCATTCGTTAGCTAATCTAATTTAATTTGGCGATGAGAAAGTTCTCAAACCTAAATAGAACAGTGCCAACACTCAAATAATCTTCGGTATTTTATATATATGTATACATAATTAATGGATTCATGATTTCATGCATTCATGTTACTCATCCTTGGAGAGAGAACATACTTCAAACTTTGAAATGTATGGAGAAGCCAGGTTGACCTCTTGATTTAATCCAATCACATGTGCTTGAGATACATTGGACAAAATGTTGCTGTAACACGAATGTCTCGTTTTATTACTAGAGAATTGAAAAATATACTTCCTCAGTCGAGAATCTGTATTTTTTTAAGTTTAATTAATAACCACATCAGATTCATGCAGAGTACATATTTTTAAATTAATCTTATCTATTACAGAGAAAGATTTTGTGGTTTCTAAATGATCAAGTCATTCATCATTCTAAAATTTTTTTTTTATCTCATAGTGAAACCAATTTTTTTCTCAGAAATCTTCCAATTTTGTTTCATGCGTTTTTTTCTCGAATTTATTCTCATGCATGGCTATTGAGCTGGGATTTTTTTCCCTACTTTTCTTACTGTTGTCACTGGTTCGAGCAATATGTAAAATGTAATATTTGTTTCTAATAGTGGGGCTCTGGATGACTGGCTCCGCCCTCAACAAGGCCGAAAACTGCTACTCATTTTAGCATTATCAAGTGGGCACCTGTGAACCAAGTTATGGAAGTACGAATAGCATTCTCACATCACACCACCACAAACTAGTTTATCGGACGGGCTGCATTCATCCATCATCTCAGAAGAACGCACACACACACATACACAGAGAGAGAGAGAGAGAGAGAAAGAGAGAGAGAGAGAGAAAGGAAACTTTCATGCCCAAACCGGAATTCGAACCCGGAACTGACAGCCCAGGAATCAGGCACGCTAACCTCTCAGCTATTGGCTGGCTGATGTGTAATATCATTTGCTAATTGACTGTGGTAAATTTATGCATCAGTAGTTTGTAAATTATAGATCGAAAGAATACTTAAAAACTCTTATTAATTTGTATAATTATATGAATATTCTTTCAACGTGTTTTACAATTGACATTGTAAGTCACACAATTTATTGGGTAGATAAATATTGTTTTTAAATAATCATCAAAACATATTTTCTTCAAAGCATTATCAAAAGGGAGAAATATTTTTATTATAAATCAAAAGGAAAGTAGTGAAAAGTCAAATATGAGATATTCTCATCATCGAATTAGAATTCTTCTGAAATAAAAATAAATTAACAGGAACTTCTTATTCAGTAAATTTTAACCCCTAGAATTAATTTGACTGGGATTAATTATTTAAAGTTCATTTCAAATCACTGTAAATATCTATCCAACAGTTGAATTGAACTGAAGAATTGTTCAACTGAAGGCTGGAATGCTGAATATTCAGTTGACATGATCACTTATGATTAAAAAGAAATGCCTGTTTTTAAACAAAAATGTGAAGAAAAATTAAAACGAATTGGTTATTTCTTATTTATGATTAAAATTTAATATGTGTTTAGCGTTATGAATTCTGAAGTACTTTTTCTTATTTTCCAGTGTCTATTATTAAGTGAAATCCAACCCCCAAAAAATTAAAACTTTCAATTTTTTGGTAAATGGATTGTCATGGGAAGAGGTAACATTTTCAACAGCACTGCATCCCCCTTTTCCTTCCCTATTTGCACAAGAGTGTACTTGCATCTTTAGACTGTGTTTGGGGGTTAATAGGCCCCCGTATCTATTGTATCACAACATGCGTGTTTACAATTTTCTGATACATAAATTCACTTTCATAAAACAAATTGGAGAATAAATTGATATTAGACAACGCAGAAACTCAAACTGAAAAAAATATCTAAAACTAATATTCGAAATAACAAATTTTCTGTACAATTTTAGAGCATTAATTATTCACCCCCACCTAATGACCATTAACAATTGGATATTCAACAATATTTTATCTTGCCTTCTTCATATGTATATATATTTTTCATTTGAGCCGCCCAACCTGTCTAGCGGATAGCGTAACTGACTACTGATGGGGAGGACCTGGGTTCGAATCTCGGCTCGGGCATGGAAGTACATTCACTTTCTCTCTCTCTGTGTTTCCTGTCCTTTCCTCAGATGATGGATGAATGTGGCCAGTTATATAAACGGGTTTGTGGTGGTGTGACGTGAGCGATGCTAGTCGTGCCTCAGTGACTTGGTTCACGGGTGCCCACCAGGTAACGATAAAATGAGTAGCAGTTTCAGTATCCAGCCTTGTTACGACAAATTGGTTAATATACTTACTTGCTCAAGGGTGCCCTCCATTAGAAACAAAAAAAATATTTTTCAATGGTCTATTAATATTTTATATCATTTTAATTTTATCTCATATTCTAATTTTTACCTCAATGGCTCTTTGTAAGATACTAAATATAAATTATAATATTTATATATAAATGAATTGTATAATTTAATCCTCTAATGTAAATATTTGTATTAATTTAATTAAAACACAAGTAAAATCCACTGAACTGGTAAAACACCTAGGAGTTAGTTAATGAAAATCTGTATAACTTTAAATATTTACTGTTAGTAAATTTACAGAATATCTTATTCTGGCATGTGTTATGAATACCAAAACTGTATTTGGCCTCCATAGGCAAATTATTCTCAATCAATTATTTTGAATATCAACATGCTAAAATATTTAAAAATAATATTCAAACATCAATTTATCAATTTAAATTAAATTTGCTGATACACGAGTTATAGAGAGAGTATTAAAGGCAAACTCATAAAAGAGCCTCATTAGACAAATAGGATTATTTATAACCTTTTGGGGCATTCAGTGCATTAGCTGTGTAATGAATCACAAAATGGATTATAACATGGGGACTAGGGAATTATTGCTCCAAATTAAGTTGAAATCATAAGCATTTCTGTGTACCGTGATGTAAAATGTCGAGCGAGCGATTGTTAATTATTCCCCAGGTACTTAAATGGAAGTTTAAAAGTTTAATTATAAAGGACTTCAAAGATAGGACAATTTAATATTTGACATTCAATAAACATCATTAATTGGCAACCACTGTAGAAGGAAACTTTTGAAAATATTTTCATTGTTTTAAATAGAATATTGCAGTAATGTTAATCTCAAAATTGTATTCATATTAAAGTAATTATTTTTAAATGATTTAAACTTTTCCGTCATAATTTTTTTACTACGAACAAGTATGATTATAAATACTTCAATAACGAAATTATGTAATTGTATCATTTCCGTAAAAGATTTATATAAATTATTTTTGATTCTTCAGTGATTATTTTAACGATATTCCCCCAAATCTAGTATAAAATGATAGAAAATATTACTGATAATTTATATATTTTTTATAATTCAAATTACTTGTTTCTAGATGTTTGATGTTTAAAATGGTTTATAATTCTGAAAAATTAGAATTTTGGTAAAGTATAGGCAGTTAAAACCATTAAATTAAAAACAAAGCAGTTTAACTCTTCTTTTGGCTAAATAACAGCGATACTTGAGATAATAACTTTAAAGTTTAATGGAAAAATATTTGTTATATGGTACTTTTACATCATGATTGTATTTTTACTTGGTAATTTTTCATTAAATATGTGAAGAATTTAGAGCAAAATTTTGAAGTGCAATTTATAAGCCTCCCACATGTTTTTCATGAATACTTGAGTTTGTTCATATTTAAAATAGCATATTCATGTAATAGATAATTTATATATTATTTTGCAATTGCTTTAATAATTTTAATTTGAAAAATGTATCTATTTAATTATTGATATTAAACAAATAGAATATATTAAACATTACTTAAATTTTAATTTCGTATATATTGCAAACCACTTACACATAAGTATTTTTCGTACAAGAAAAGGAAAATGTTTGTAGGGATGTAGAATTTAGAAAAATTAAAACCATTACTATGTTTATCATTTAATTCTTTAAAGTCGATCTGAATTGTTTTCATCCATCTTCTACAGATAATATAATGAATTTAAGTTGTAGGGAGTGTAATAAATTCATATCACAGTCTAAAAATATTCCTGTTACGAAAAAGGGGGTATGTTCGTAATGTATAAAATGGGACCAAGGAATATATATATTACATACATAATGAAGCATATTTTAGGATGATTTACATTAAATTAAATATTCTGATACAAAAACAGATAAAAAAGCATTTTGAAGAATTAATCATTCACAAACTTACAAATAGAAAATAGTATTATCATATTCTTAATACTAAATAATAATGGAAAATTTAGAGACTTTACTGTTTTTTAAAAATTGCAATAAATTTATACGAGAATTGTATTTTTAATATAACACATGGGTAATATGGTTACAAAAATTAAATTAACAAATTAAATGTACCTATGAACTTATTTTTAACTGTTATATAAGTTAATATTGACATTAGTCTACAATTATTATAAAACAAATTATTTTATTTTATTTTTCAAACAAGCTACTTTCATCTTTTATGAAATTCGAGAGCACATATCATATGATATGTACGGATCTAAAATCATAATTTATATTTTAGTACAGCTAAATTTTGTTTTACTATGCATTAATAAAATTACAAAGGCAATTATTTGTAAAGTATTGATATAATGTTTCTTTAAAACTAAATTTATAAAAATTTAGAAATGCAATTACCTCTATTTTCTTTAACTGAATATAATTATAAATTTATATAATAACAATAATTTAATATTTTTCATTCTTGACATTTTAAGGTATAAAATAGTTATTTTTGTTCTTTTCACTCTTTTCAAAAGAAAAAAAATAATTTTTTTTTCAAGAAAAATAAATATTTTCAACTTAAGAAAAACAATCATTATTTTGATTCAAACTGTCAAGTTTAAATCATATGTGCGAATAATTCAGAAAATTTTCTCAACGCCTTCCAAGGAAAAGTGTAAATTATATATCAAATTTATAGATATACCTACAGTTTTTGATTCTGTAATGGAATTTATGATTGTGCGTTCTTTTCTCATTGTAGAATTTCCAGCTTTGTAAACTAATTTGAAATCTCCTTGAGAGTGAGAGTAAATTGAAAATATAAGAAGCTGCAGAAAAATTCCATTTGAAGTTACCTTTTCTTTGTTTTAGAATTACTTAAGCTTCCTATATATTGCGAATAAAGAATTAATTCATGAACATGTGTTCAGAGAATTAACTCCGTCTAAGAACAAATGTATATACTTTAATCTGAAGCAAAAAAGATATATTTTGAATATATTTAGAATTTATTTTGAATATTACTTGGAAATATATAAATTTTTGAGATACAATTTATGCATTTTAAATAAATTCAAACTAAGCCATATAAATAATTTACCTTAACGATATTTCTATTATTTAATTTTACTTACTAAGTTATAAATTGGAATAGATAAGTATATAAACTACATGTTTGTATTATCACTTCTATAATTTTATAGAAATGGTTTATTTTCAAACAGACATAAAAATACATATATAATCATTAATTATTAATTTACATAATTGGTTACAGTATTGGTAGCTAATATGTGTATATACATAATTTTAGGAAACGTTAAAATTGAATCTAAATTAGTTAAAATCTTTATTCCAAATATATATTTAATATATATGTGAGTGTTTTATATTTCATTTAACATTTTATATTGTGTATTTTTGTATATATACATATAACATCTAAATGAATGAACTATGGACAACAGACATGTGAGATATTTTCTTGCCTTGAGAAAATGTTACGTTAAACTGTAACTTGTAATTTTATTTCAAGCTTCAAACACGCTATTTTTTATCTGTTACAATGTTAATAATATGCCTGTACTAGAAGTGAATTAACAGACAAATAATAATCTATTAAAAATCTCTTTTTCCACTTCAGTTCAGGTAATTGCAGAATAACTTATGATCCATTGATAATAATATGCTTTATCGATAAAAATAAGTAAGATTCTCATTCTTGAAATTTATTTTACATTATTTGTCAGTAAAAATAGTTGCATCTCATTGTTTGGTATGTATCTTTAGTTTAAAAACTTAGAGAAACATTGAGTTTTTAAAATTTAAATAGACTTGATTTCATTGCCTTAATATAAAAAGCTTCTGACAGTTTTTCTAAAACGAATTAATATATATTTTTTGTCAATTAACAATAGCTATTAAGAGCATTTACCACCACTATCTTTGAAAAGTCTATTTTAAAGGGAAAATGAAAGATATGCAATTAGACTAGTTTATACATGTTAGACTATCTTTTACTTGGTGTTTAATTCTTATTGAACTAAATTTCAATATATGAAACCTCTCAGGTGAACAAAAATGTATACTTCATGAATTCAAAAAAATATTATGTACAATGTTCTAAGTTGTTTTTCGTATTATTTGATTTACATATACTACAAAAATTACTCAAATGCATTTATAGAAGATCTAATTGAATTAAAGAAAATTTCGAATTATGAACTCAATACAGACTATGTGCTTTTACACTATATATATATATATATATATATATATATATATATATATAT
>JAPDSC010125073.1:0-27699 GCA_026290005.1 Latrodectus geometricus | reverse complement strand
TATTTTGAGAATTATTATTATAGTATATATGGAATATAATAATTAAAATTAAAAAAATGTTAATTCATAATTGGAAGCTCAAAATATTTTTTCATAATGTTATGTGCTTTTAAAAAGATCATATGTTTCTATGTGGAAATATGCATTTGGCTTTACAATAAATTTATTCTCGTAAGTAAATATTTTATTTATATATTATTATCAAGTAAAAATACAAGCCTTTCCTTTTATAAAAATTGTACTGTATTATCAATTGATCATATTATTTTTAGCAATAAATGAAAATCTCAGTAATGCTTAATTACCATGGAGTAAGACAAATCTAATAATATGGAATTTTATGTTATTCTTTCAAAACAAAACTTGAGTCTAGGTGATTTGAATTAGTTTATACAGTCCCATCTTTTACAACAAATTTTTCTTTTATTTAATCATTCATTTAACTTTATCTTGTAAAACACTGTAATAACAATTGTGTGTAACTTTTCAAGTGAAAGAAGTCATTTTTATTAATGTGCAGTTTTTTCAGGAATCTCGCAACATAATTTTCTATAATGTTCTTCAATGGAACTTTATATATTTCTTTTCCAATTACATAAACTAAATATATCATGTTTTTAATTGGTATCTATTTATCAGAAATATAAAATTTGATTTTTTATTCTTTTTTTCAAAAATCTCCTTTCGAACTACATATATATATATATATATATATTCTTAAAGATTATCAGATATTATTGAATAACTATCTCCTTTTTGACAGTTGAATATTACAACATTTAGAATGCATTAAAATATTCACAATTTTTTAAACTATTATTGTGTTTCTATTTGTTTTGTCACATATAATATTATAAAAAGAGTTTATTTTATAATATTATGTATATGGGACATTGTATTCAAACAAACTCAAAAATTATTTTGATAGAAATATGCCAATATGTTACACACGTTTCCTTTTCCGTTCTTTATACATGAGTTAATATTCATGAAATGTAACTGTGAAATATATAAATGCAAAACATGACCAATATTTAAATCAATACATTATTTATTCAGGAAACTTTCTTTTTATCTGATGCAGCTGACACTAAAAATGCACACAAGGAAGAAGGTGGTGCATTTTTATTAAACGTTAAATACAATTTGCCTGCTTTTTTAAGTTCTTATTTATACTTTCTTAAACTACGTATTTATATTTTATGTTAAATTTGCTATAAGACACATTTTATATGAATACAAATGCATACAACACAGAGAGGAAAAAAAATACATTCATTTATAGAATATTTTAATGCAATCAGGTTTTATAAATTTGTATATATCTATACAAGTACTATCTGTCTATATGCTTTTCTTTGGATATATATTCATCGTAATCAAACTTTTTTAATATTCTCCTATTTTAGGAATTTGAAAAATGTGTTAACATATTATAGGACAAAATAATTTTATTAAAATTTTATGCATTTTAAACATTTTTGTCTTATGCTTGTTTTAATTCACAAGGTAGTACAGAATCTATTCATATATAAGTTTTTTAAAGGCTTTGCAAAAGATCTATCATAATTCAAATATTACAAAGACTCAATCATTGTTAGAAATTTTACAATCACCTGAAGATGGAATTCAGATAAAAATGATTATTTATTTTTCCTATTGAAGGTATAAGTTGAACTGTGATATGAAATCAATCATTCTTTTTGAAAACATTAACTAATTGCTTTCTAATGTTCTCTTCTAGCAATTAATTAACAGTTTCATTTACAGGGTTAACTCCCATCCTTCCCATTTTCCTTTTATTTATAATTATTTTTCCTTTTTATAATGCATAAATGAAACTTCATTAGTAATATTATTACCACATTTCACACAACCAATGCATTAAAACTGTAATAAATGATATAATAAAGGTACCTTAAAGAGCATAAACCAATTACATTTTCTGCAAAATTAAGATTTTTTATGAAAATGGTTTTGGACAAAATTGGAGGCATTCACGCGCGGTTAATAGAAAGACTAAAATTATTCTAATAAAATAATAAGAGATTAACAAGTTTACAACAATTATTACGAATTGTGTAACATATTTTTCATTGAAACATGCCTTTGTCTAAATAGAAATTCCTCTCCTAGTACTTTGAAACTCAAAAATGTCAAAAATGGTCTGATAACCTGTGTTAGGGGAATTATAAAATTCCGATTATTTTTATTGATAATCTTTGGAACGTTCATAATGATACGATTGTAAAAAAAGAAAAAAAAAAACATTATTTACATAATGTGATATGTGGCAGTCTTTACATGATTTTTGACATAACGGTTATTTTATAACTAGAGTTATTAGCATAACACTGACATATTCATTGAAAGTTACTTTCATTAGTGCAACTGTCATCCAGATAATAATATCTCAAACATTTAATACCCCAATTGGTTTCATGGAACATACTGAATTACTATCTATAACAATGAGCAGTCTTCATTTATTTTTAGTGGAAATCAAGCATTAGTAAAAAAGTATTCATTAACAAAGGGCCAAGTAGGTAAACATACTTATAACTATTAATTGCTTATAGTTATAAATATATTTACCTAACTTACATTTGTAATAGATATTGTTCGCGGGAAGTCAAAATGCTTATGTTTAAAGGCTTTTATTGCGTACTATTTTAAAAGTTATTATATTTGTATTCAGATACGGAGTCGTGGATAACCTAAGTGGAGAAAAGTATGTTAAGACATTTGGGGATTCATTGTATTTTTGTTTCCGTGTAATATTTTAAAATGTTATTAAATAGATATAGTCCATATTCACATGTTTCATCAATAAAAGCAAGTTCAACAATAAAACATCTCTCTCTTATTATTGAAAAGCAGTTCCTTTGATCTTAGAACCTTTCATTCAAAAGAAAAAAGGTTCAAGACATGGTTTACATCAGCAATGGAAACATCACTGATTTCAATTTTACTTTCCTTAAAAAATATTATAAAATTTGGTTTACTATTTGCATTAATGTCAATTATATTAGAACACAAATTGAGCATTGATAAATTATTATATTCTGGTAATTCAAGTGCAATAACTTTCCTAAAAGAAACTTCTAACACAGGTTTTACCATCTTTTTTTTACCAAATAGGTGACTGTATTACAGATAATTAAATTCATATTTCGCTCAATCTCTAAAATGAAATCTGTTTATTATCCTTCTTAGTAATTTATTTTCAAAGACAAACAATGTATATATTTATATTGTCTTTGTATATGAATACTTTGACAATATTTGGGATTCATGGAAAAATGTTTATAACTTAAAACTATTTCACTATTATAATATTCTTTACTATATTTTTTAAGCAAAATTTTTGAAAAAAATATTTACTGTCAAGAAAATGTGAGTTTTGTAATCGGCTTAATAAAAGAACAAAGATATTGGTGGAATTTTACTAAGCTCAAAAACATTTGCATACGGTTGGAAAATATACAAATCTCCTTCAAAAGCCCTTTTATTCCCATTTACGGATTTAAAAGAAGAAAGAGGCATGGGAAAAATATACTAGATGTGTTTTTGAAATATTTCATAGATCGAAATAGAGATGTTGGGTTAGTTTTGTAATTTAAATATTTAGAGGACTATGACAATATTTTACGTTTTTATTCTGGGAATTCAAAGCTGTTATATGAGAGATTGAATTAAATGGAAATCCAGAACCAACAGTTTTGCACTTATTTGAAGAATAGTGAATGCTTTGATGTTAAAATTACTTAAATTTTTGTGGATTACTTAGATAGTTTAAGAAATATAAATCAGTGAAAAATATTACTTTGCAGGTTCTTTGAAATTTGAAATCATGGCAAAATACATTACTTTTATTAAACGTTATTTATAATGATTGGAGAAAGCTATCTTTTAACCAATCAATTTTACTGCCCTGATTAAGTTAATTATTTTAATCCATTTTAATATAAAAGAAATTAAAATATTTTATTGAACAAAAGGTGTTACAAAAGGTAATGCAATATATTTAAAGTACACAAGATCTCTTATAAATTATTTATCTCTAAGCCTTCAATCAATCAAATAAATTAAAGATTGATGTAATAATTTATCAATAGCATTTTATAGAGTAAATTTGTTTTGTGATTTAATTGAAAATTAGTTATCAAATAATAAATTATATTTTCTTATAATTAAGAGCTTTGAAATTCATTTCTATGCTTATAAAAAGGAAAGAAGAGTTATTTTTGTAAAAAAAAAAGAAATGCTAAATGTTTTGTATTTAGGATTAAGGATCTTTGAAAGATATTTTATCAGGAGCGTTATGCATTTGAATATTTAGAAAACTATGTAACATTTCGAAATATATTAAGAAGTAATAAAAATATATTTCTGAAATAATTAATGTAATAAGTGAAAAACTATTTAAACCTATTTAAATGAAAAAAAACCTAAATATTTTACTGAAATAAATTTATGTATACAATTATTTATTATTTCCTCTAATCCATATAGTTAATTATTAATTTACAAAACCTCCTTTAATTTCAAAATTGATTCTTTTCTTGCAAAAGGGTTAATAAAAAAATTGGTAATAAGAATTTGCATTAGATATAAGGGCCATAAATATAACCATATAGAACTACATTAGATTTAAGAGTCATAAAATTTAAGGCCAATACCAGTGAAAATTATTTCGTGATTTTTTAAAAAAATCTATGTGATGGTTTTTGTCAATTTGATCAAAAGATGAATTTTATAAAATATTTTAAAGATGAAAAAAAAAAACTCATTTTTATTTTTTTTAAATTTTAATTGATGGTTGGCAGGTTGGTTGGTTGGTTGGTTTTAATGGCGAAAGTAAATTTCAATTGAACAAAGTTCATAAGAAAATAAATGATCTTAAAATGAATAAGAGTAAAATTTTAACAGAAAAAAATAAATAACCCAAAATATAATATGTTGTTAAAACTTTGGTATTATAATTATATAATTCTTAAAAATGCAATTTTAATTTCAAATCTAAATAATTTGTTTTGGATAAGATTTAAATCATATTTGACATACTTTAATAGAGCTGTTTTCAAAAATATTCATGACTAGTAATGTACTATGAAAAATAACATAGTACCTTACTATTCATGAATATTTTACTTACTATTCATGAAGAAAGTTAGTGAATCATATGAAAATTCCTAAAAATAAATTACGTGTTCTATTAAAGATTTAATTTTTGTTTGTTTTATCACACATAATTATAATGATCAACCAAGGACATCCATCAGAATGAAGTTTTTTAACACAATTAAATTTTGATTAATGTATTAATAAATTTTAACTATAATTCTTTTTACAGTTCAAGTAAACAAATACTTTCAGGGCGTTCCAAATTTGTAATAATCTAACAACTCTGAAACTTTAGGTGCGTTAGAACTTTTCTCGAGATGAAAACCAAGACCGTTAAGATATCTTGGTGAAGTTCAGGAAGATAAATTTATTGAAAAAGTAATTTTTTAAAGAACAAAAATTATGAAAACTGAAGCAAAATATAATTACTTATTGATATTATTTATTTAAGAAAATGAATAAAATGTCTTATAAAAAGAAATAGTTGTCGGAAATTCATCAAATGGAATAACTATTCTAAAATTGCATGATACCCACTCTAAAATTATTATAAAATCCAATTCAATTAGTGCCATATTAATTTAATGATATTGGTATTTATTTTTACCAATAATAAAATGATTTAAATGTATAGCTTCCTAACTGTAAAACTATAATCTAATTTATTATTCTTACAAATGATTATTATTTCATACAAATGATAGAAACCATTTGTAAAACATTTTTTTCTAAATATAATTCTCTGAAAAATTCGCTAAATTATTCAATTATTTCTCTGAAAATTTATAATTTATTATGTTTGATGTTTTAGGGTGCTTGAGGCATTAATTGTCCTCTCTAGTCTCTATGGGTATTGCTCTTTATAACTAAAAACAAATATGTATAATATTTTGGTTTTTTAAGTAATTGATATTTTGGTTTTTTAAGTTATGATACTAAGTGTATTCCAGATTCTGATTTTTATTATTTATAATCCAAGTCATGATAGTTTTGTAATTAAATATTTATATTTAAAAAGGATTTATTCAAGATATGCTTAATATTTTAAGACTAAGTCTACAGAATGAATTAAAAATTAATCCCGTAAGTAAAAACTTAATGGAGATTTAGAATTTATATAGCATACCTTTCAAAGTTACCGTAAAAAGCTTTTATTAATGAATTTATTTCTTATTTTTTCATCTTATGGATTAAATTGAAGAATTATTGGCTTAGGGGAAAGCTCTTTCCTTAATAAATTTGATAGTTTTGATAATAAAAAATTTTTCCTACTGTAATTTTTATCTATGACAAATCCCATTTGAAGTCATATTTGAAGATTGATACAATATTACAAGATTATAATATACATAATATTTAATCGGTAATAACAATTATATTTACAGTATCCCTAAATATAATATTTAATGTAGAACTTCATTTTTCTTAAATAGTAATTTATTAGTAATCTCATAAATTTAAGTCATTTTTCTTGATTAAGGAAAGTTTTTCTTGTTATCAAATATTTTCTGATTGCTTTAGTTCCAACACACGCATACACACATGTTATTTTTTTTCTCACTTAAAGTCAATTATTAGTTAAATGTAGTTCTTTTATTAGTATGTATTAAATTTAACACTTTTATATGATAATTGAATTTTTCACGGTAAAATCAATTTAATTTAAGAAAATATGAAACTTATGTAATGCTAATATCTACAATATTGCTGAATTTTATAGTGTTACATGTAATAATTTCTTTAAATCTTTATTTTATTATATACACTAACTTTGTTATTTCTGATTTTATTATATACTTAATAACAATAGCATAGCGATTTATGATATTTTTGAGGCAAATAATCAAGATTAAAGCAGTTAATACTAAAATATACCTAATTTTCAAATTCAATGTTGGATATTTTTGTTGTTTAGTTGATGTGATCTGCATGAAGTATAACGTTCGCATACTATGTACAAAACTCCCTTTATAAATAGAAACATTTGGAATATATTCGAAAATATTTCACATGGATATATCTGCCTTATTTCTTCCTGTGCTCGTGCATTTCATATTCAGAAAATATAAATGTAAAATATAAGCAATTCTGAAATCGAAGGAGTTTGAACTACATTATTTATGCAGGAAATGCTCTGTGTATCAGTCAGGACGTATTTTGGAAAAAAAAGAAGTAAGAAAGAAGGACTTGCATTTTTATTAGCTAATAAATAAAATTGTCTGCTTTATCGCTTGCGCTTATTTTGTACTGAATATAAGAAATCTACAAATGTTTTTGATAAACTCCATATAACCATCATAAAATTACAAGGCTAGGCATTACTTGCAAATGTATTTATGGATTTTATATTCTATATAGTGTTATTGAGGACGTTTTTAATAATATTTCCTGACTTCATGAATTTATATACATAAATTTGTGATATTTTATTTTTAAATGATTTTATTTATATTGAATGAACTAAACATAAATAGTCTTGTGCATTATAACAGGCATTATAATATAAAGTTTTTAGCAAATTCATATCATATTTGAATTTGCTAAAAACGTACGAACTTGTATTCGAAATTTATTATGAAAACTTCAATATATTTTAGCGAAAATAATAACATACAAACTATTTGCATGGCATTAGTATGTAAAACTAAAAAATATATTTCTTCAGTAATAATCCGCTGATATAGTATACTGATAATCTAATTTGAGAAAATAAATTGTTTCCCTTTGAATATCATATTTTTTAATAAAGTCAATATATAAACACAAAAACTGTTTAGTCAATAAGTGTTGGAAATATCTTCTAGAATATATGTTGTACAAATTTAAGATTATTTAGAAGTCGACACTCTGGAACAGAGACATACTCAAAATGAAGTCAAGTTAATTCTATTTTCAATTATATTAATCAATTGTTGATTATAGGAAATAAAATTTATTTTCATAGACTGTGTAAGTTTGATATTGTTTTCTTACGTTTTATCTACACTTAATTATAAACTCAGTTTTTATTGTTGAATAAGATATTTTTTGCAACAAAAACTTTATTCATCAAACTCCTATATTCATGTCTAGTTCAAAATTCAAATGTAATGCAAATAATGCAGTTTAAATATATTATTAATTTTATTTTGAACAACCATATACCTAATTGTGCTTAAAATTTATCAGAGTTTTTACGGATAAATTTCGAATCATTGATAAAACTGTACCTTTGTTAAGGGTGAATTTTATACATGATTTTCATTGAAACTTTTGGGTGTAAAGAATATTTTAAGTTCATTGTTATGCTAGAAATTTCAATTATTTTACACGTATGAAAATGTATCATTTTTCTATAATTCATATATTTTTTATGTAAATGTTTTTGAATTTTATATGTTTTAAAATAAAATTTCAATTCTAGCAAATCATATTAAAATATGTATTTGATTTATCATGTGAAGGTACCTTTTCAAAAATACTAGTGATTAAATGAACTAAGTAAAAGTATATGTGAATAAGGAAATGAAAAAAAGAGTAACCTAAGTAATCTTGATAATGATTTAACAAAAGTATTCTTCTAGTAGGTAAATTATTCTAATATAATTTGTAGCAGTGCACTGTTTCTGCACTTCTATTTTACTATTTGAAGACATTTTTCATTATTGCTATATAATTTAATATTAATTTATTCAAAGCCCAGAAAAAATATTTATTAATTTAAATTTAAAAATTCCGTCATTAGTAAAACATTTTTGCACAAACCTCAATTGATAAGTCATGAGTTTTACCTGAACACAAGAGAAACGTTTTATTCGGTTACAGTTATTCAATTTTTTATAAAAAACTACAATAGTGAATTCATTTTTAGAATATTAAAAGTTAATCATAATGTTTTGAGAATTTAAAATAGAATTCATTTCGCGTAGCTAGAAAAGAAACAGAAATCAGTAAAGAAGCAAAATAATTTAATGCTAATGTTTTGTATATCCATTTATTTAATCATTTTTAAGTTACATTTCTTCTAACGAATTAAAAATGGAACTCCCTAAGACAATACAAAATAAAATATCTACAGACTACACAAATTATATAATTAAACAATAACTATACAAACTATTTAACTAAAAATGATGAAAGACCGTTGACTCCTTTCACCGAGTCAATTCCGATTTCACACTTAAATCATTTATATCTGATTAGTTAGGCAGGTAATTCCTCCGGATTTAATTAGTCAAACCCTATTTTGATAACATTCCCGCTCTGCGAACTGTCATTGATGTTGACTTGTTCTGAGAATAAGATAGTGTGATGCTGTCTGGAGCTTCAAAGATTGACTTATATTGATTGTTATAAAATTATATGACCACACTTTGTGCTTTTTATTATAAGTAATATAAAATTTCTTAAATTAAGTTGATATAAAGAAATGAAGCATAGAACATATATTAATTTAATGGGATATTTAACTGAAATAAATATTTTATTATTAATTTCAATTTAAAAAGCTGTCATAAAATAATGAGGTCATTACCAAAAACCAATTTATTTTGCAAAACTGTGCTGATGCACAATTTTCTAAGTAACTTTATATATAGATTTTCCACTGAATTAATTAAATTTGCTTAAAGCTTTAATAAGTTTATCCAAGATAGAAATTTTCAGTGCGTACATAGAATGATATTGACAATTTACTAAAGAGAAAAATTACCCGCCAATTTATTTTATGAAATTCAAGTTATACAAGAGATTGAACAGCTTAAGATAATAATTCATCACTTTTTAAAACAACATCTAGTTGGTTTTAGCATATGATATGGCTCACTGTCTTGATGAAAATCCAATTTCATTTCACAGAAGATTGAAACGAAAACTATAATAATTTTGAAAATGAAACGGTTTCTAACGCAAAATCTAAATAACCTTCTATTTGTGTAATACCGAAATTTCAAAACATATTTACTATGTAAAATTAATACCTTTTTTATTTAATTATTTATTTTAGAAAGCATAATTCTTGTTAACTGCTTTAAACTCTTGAAATTAAAAATTTTTTATAAAGTAATGTATTATTTAAATGAATGATATTTTAGTTAGCCTTATAATTTTCACACATGTCACACATTTAAAGTAATTTTTATTATTTTTCAATCGTAGTTTTAAATCTATTCTTATAATGTTGTTTCAGTAATTTCATATTTAATGATTACAAAACATTCAAACTGTCTAGGAATTCTAATATTTCAATGTTTTATCAATCAAGCAGGGATATCAACCAGGAAAACACAATAATTATTTATAAATAACGTTGATTTTAATATAAAAAAATACATTTATCCAATTCATATAACTAAATTCATTATTTATATCTAAATTTTGCAAGCTATTACATATATAAAAATAAAAATGTATGCGTAAATCAAAATTAAAAAAAAAAATTTCATTGGATTTTGAATTCATTGTGATGAACAGCAAACATATCATGCAGAGTATTCAATATTTTTTTATTTTTTTATGATTGTATTTTTATTTAGTATTTGTTACATATTTTAGAGCTCAAACAGTTCGCTGAAATTTCAATATTACAAATTATGAAAATTTTCTTTTGATAAAGGTAAAAGATATTACTATTGATTATAATAATAATTGTTAATAATAAAATGTTACATTTTTATAGCTTAAGTTCCAATGGGAATTCAAATAGAAAATGTTACATTAATATGTTCATATTAAATACATTTTAAAGGAAATAATAAAAAAGAAGGTAAAGGAAGTCTAGTTGTCAAAAATTTCTAAATTTAAGATTATGAACATTCTTTGAAAAAATTAAAGCATTTTAAAATGATAGCTTTATTTTGAAATAAATTAAATGTTATCTCTTATTTAGTTAATAAAAGGAATAAATATACGGTCATCGGATTCATTTTTTGTAAACAATGGCACAATGAATGTACAAATTTACATTTGATTAACCTTCAAATGAAGCAATGTATATTTTTATACATTTAGATAAAGAATAATAAAAGTTCCTAATTTTACCCTACAATATATTCTTATAGAAATTTTTCAATTGTAGATTCAGATTTGCTATATTTGGGATATCAGAATTTGGTAGATTTAACATGATCTAAATATATTTGATCAGTTAAAATTATTTTTCTTTTGGTAATCAACAAACAGTATAAACCGAAAAAAATGAAATCTGTCGATATGTAATCCATATGAAGTTTGATATTATTTTGTTCAAAATTTTCACCTGGATGGCATTTAACAAATTGGAATGTAACAGGAATATAATAGAATAAAATGATTGTTGCTTTATTAAGGTTGTACTCAATAAAAATACATGAATGAGAAAAGATCTACGAGAAGGAAGACATTCGAGATGAATTCGGCATGAATTTTTTGTTTTATAAATACTAATTGTAACCTCTGAATACTGGTCCACCATACATGATTGGGATAATTGTTTGATCCAAGTGAAAAACAATTTTACCAAATGATCCATTTGAGATTGTCATCGCAATTTACTATCCACTGCCAATTTACTGGTTTTCCAGGATATAAAAGCAATCGAGATGCCGTGTTGGTCTGGTTGGTAAGATCATCGCTCTCATTATCAGAAGATAGAGAACTTGAATCCTTACTTAACTGAAGATCCATCTGTTCAATAAAGTCGATTCTGGCTAGTTAAACAAGTCCTAGCTACAATGCATATAAGTGAAACTATACCTCTGGTGGTAGCAGGTCAAGTATTGGGTATCTTCCGCTTGGTTACATTACGAAGACTCTCACCCCGTTACTTCTACCTAATTTGTAGATTCAAGGTTAGGTTGAGGGAAATATGATGGTGCAACAGTAACTACTACAGGCTACTTCAACAATATTGTAAAATTAACAGCAATGCGAGTGTAACCCCACCTCAGTATAACTGAAATAATGCTAATCTTTGATAAGGTGAAAATTTAACTGTCTAGTATGCAAGTGACTGCAACATATTAAATTATAAACGATAATATAAATACATTTGAATTCTACTTTAAAATTCTCCAATAGTGTTTTAAATTCGAACATTTTTTTTTTAAATTCTAGGGCCTTTATTTTAATTTCAACCTTTAAATTCTCATACCCGTGTAGGGGCGGGAGGTAGAATACTTCCACCACACTCCTGTGTGTCTTAAGAAGCGACTGATGGAGACCCAGTGCCCGGGGGTATATCCGGATTGGAGCAAAAGTCAGACTGCTACCCTTAGGTGTTCCATTTTACCCTAGGGTGCTCCAGGTTCTTACAGAACCTGCTCTTTGCCTTCTCCATGATATCGTTCGGGGGTGACAGACATGATCAAACGGCCATCTCGAGACTTAGAAGTAGACATTTAAATTGCATGACGTTAGACTCTGGTCACGAAGTCTTTTCATTGTGCAACAAATGCAATCTAAAGCCGACTTCCCCCGATCACTTCTGGATTGCTTGGGGTTCACTCTGGCAGATGTTTGCGCAAATCCACTACTGGTGCTCGACTTTGCTGGGGTTCACGGTGTCATGGATTTGATCTAGCTGATGCTAGATCTCTGAGGGATTGGAAACAACAACAACGACAAATTCTCGTAGAAAGCATTTTTTTTAGTATATACCTACAGCCATCTTTTCATAATATGGATGCACGTCCACACGAATTAATGCATTCTAACATGTTGGAATTCATAAAGATTTCTGCCCAAATGCTTGAAAGTATCATGCCAAGAATACTTGTGAAAAAAGAGGGTTGTGAAATGTTTTTTTGTACATGAAAATTATAGTAGAAATGTAGTGTATGACTGATATGAATATGCATAATCAGTGAAAATTAAATCCTTTACTAACTGCAAAATTATTTGTGCAAAATTATCAAATAATTTCAAATAGTCTATGCTTTGTTTTCAAAAGAGCAAAAAAAATGTTAATTATAAAAATGAAATACTTCAATATAGTCTCATTCGTTTCTCTATTATAACTTATTCTCGCTTCAACATAATGAAATTTATTTTATAATGTAATATTTTCATTAAAAATGACTCAAAATTTAAATTTAATCAAATAGAAAATTGACGAATTGAATTTTAGACCCTTTTTAATACATTGATATTTTGAATGGGTAGATATTTTCATTAATACCACTGAAGTATATCATGAAGTTTTTATATATAATTGTCAATAATTTTACGAACAATTAAAAAAGCTGAAATTAATAATACGGTATTTAATTTGAACTCAATTCTTATCCAAATCTGTTTCTTCGGAATTTATTTTTCTAAAAGTATTTTCTTCTTAATTTATATTAGATAAAAAAAATACTTGATTTGATAACAACTGCAAGAAGTTAGCTGTCAAAAAAAAAAAAAAAAAAAAAAAGAAGAAACATTTTTTAAAAAAAATTCTCCTTTAGAAAATTTCCTTCTAATTAAAATGTTTAATAAATATGTTTGGCTTCACAATAACTTTTATTTATTTCTTCTTATTATATGATTTTTAGGTTGAATAATTTGTTTGCAGTTATAAGTTAGAAAATATAACAGTAAGAAAATATAATAGAAAATATAATACGCTGGAACACACGAACATATTATAATCATTATTATTACTATGTACTAATAATGATAACAATGATTTCCTTTTTAAAATGTAATTTTTGCAAATAACAGTAGATAAATTTAACAATTTTTGGAAAAAATGATATTGTTTTTTTTTTGTTTGTTATACTTATATTTTTTCTATTTCTACATAAATTTCATAGTAAATATTTTTATTATATGTTAATAGATTTTTATATTTTGAATAGTGCAATTAAAATAACAAATTATGTTTTTAGTACAAATTTTAACCCAAATAATAAAACTTTATTCGGTAAAGTTGAATAAATATGTATATTTTCTTTAAAATTTGAACAACATTATATATTTTATTCTAATTTAATTTCACATTATAAGAATAAAACAAAACATATATATTTGTGGAAAAATTTCAGCTGTTATAATTATAAGAGAAGATACCAGTGAATTTTAAGAATTTTATATAGACACATAATTATGATCTATTAATGAGTATAGTAAACTTTATTAATGATTTGTATTTTTAAAAAGAAAAACTTAATGAAATTTGACCATTAATTTATGATTCGGAATTAAAATCACCTAATCATATTAAATACTTTTATTCAGAATTAATTTTTGATTTTTTTATATTTTTATAATTTATTTTTTATTATCAAGTTTGGTAAAATTAAGTATAAAAATAAGAAGCTGCCCATTTCTTTTTCGCTTTCTTTGTATTAAGGAAATTAGTTTCTTTATAAATGCAATGCAAATTGACAAAGGTAATTAAAATTCCAACAAAAGTAATTTCAAAATTATTCAGAAGGTGTATCAAATGAGTTAATATTTTTGCAATCATTTTTAGCCTTATATTGATTTTTTCTTCTTTTTTTAAGCTGAATACTGTTTAGAATCTCGGATCAAATTGTAATCAGGGAAGGGAAAAAATAAATCATTTGAATGGTGTTTTAATTATACGCTTAGACATAAGAGTAAGAATCATTCATTCATAATATTTAATAAATAGATATTGGAAATTTGACGTGGAATGTTGCCAGTCGAGTGAATAAGAGAAACTATATAAACATTCTTTATTCTAATTAATTCATTATTTGCATTTTTCTTCTTTCAAATATAGGATTGTCTTATTTATGTAACATGAATAAGATATTCTAATTGGATATTTTTATTAGTTAATTATGGCATTTAACTCCCTATTCAGATCCATATTCTACAAAATTATAATGCAAGTGATTTATATTACAATATTTTTAAGAAGTCCATGAAGCAAATGAAAATAAGCACTCCATTTAATTTTATAAAACATCTCAAGATTTTATCATTTTATATAATATTTGTGAACCACTCATATTTTTAAATTTATTTAATATATAAACTTATATTATAATAAAAAATATATAATATTATTATATATTTTAAATAGATTTAATATGTAAATTTAAAGTATAAATAATATAATATTTTTAATATTTATACTATAAATTTTAAGCAATTGAAAAATCTGTATTCTATCAAAAAAACTGTTTGGAAATTTATCTGCACTAAATTTATATCCAAGTTTATATTTTTGAAACTATTAAAATTTTATGTTTTTAAAGTTATAATGAATAATTATTTCATAAAATTTCTACTAGGCAGGGAATTGTATTATTTAAACCATTGAAATAATTTATTAACACTTAAAGTAAGTGACAAAGAGTTTATTATCAGTAATATGTCTGACGCATGTTTCTGAGTATATAATAGAAATAAAATGATTGTACGTCATCAGTAAAGAGAGAACAGACATTATTGTGAGTACTTAACAAAATAATAATGTTGTTAAGATATTTGGAGCACCCAGTGTCTTCCAGATAAATTTCCGTGAATAAACGTTGATTGTTTTCCAAAGAATAAAAGAAAAAATCCTGAAAACTAAATGCGTCTGGATTCTAGTAATAACATGTTGTTAACTTCAAGCCGTGGATAACACCAACTTCCACAAATTGGTGCCACAAAATCTTCAGAACATTATTATTTTTAATTTTATACAATCAATATAAGTAAAACACCATAAGGTGATAGTGATATTTATTAACTTATATTTTGAGTTTCTTAAGGTTATTTATAGTAGTAATGTATATAAATAGGAATTGCAAATTCACTTTTTAATTTGAATATCTAAGTAAGAGATTGTCATATGAAATTTTTTATGGGATACATGGAGAAATGTCTTTTGTATTTTAAACAGTAAGTACAATTTTTCCCTTTTAATGTAAATGCTGAAAATTTTATTTCTGTGAATTTTTAAAAGACAAGAACACTTCTATACACTATCATGTGTTGTATGTAAAATATAATTTTATAATTTGACGAGGCATAAAATGTTTTAAATAGAATTTTTTCATAAGTCGAAAAATGAATAGTTTGATGTATAAACATGCTAATTAATGAGAATTATATATAATTATATTAAAAAAATAATTATTCCTTAATAATTTATTTAAAAAGTTTTCAAACATAAATTAAACTATTGAATGCATTTCTCATTTTTTGAAATTGTCATGCAAAAATATTTTTTATTATTTTTGCATTGCATATTTTTTACGATTTTGTTTTAAAAATAAATCATGCAATTAAAATATAAAAAATTTTAATTCTCAAATATCTTATTTCAAATAAAGTTCTATAAAATCAGTCGTAAACTTGTCTCTATTTTTAAAAATCAGCAGAAATTTAAAAAGTTATTTAATCTAGAAAAAGAACCATATTTTGAAGAAAGTATTTCCTGAGTTAGAGAAATCATTAACCATCTTATAAAACCAACTGAAAAAAATTTCAAACTTATTCAAATAAATGGATATCGACATGTGCTTTGAAAAAAGTTTTCTTGTTACGACAGCAAAGTCAACATGTTGGAATAAAAGAGACTAAGGTAATTGATTTAATTTCGGTCTCGTAGGGAAAGCAGTGACCTGTGTAGAAACTACAAGTCCTCAGAGACAAAAATGCTGAACTTGCAAAAAAAGGATAGAATGATTAAATTTCCTCATGATTTCCTTTTAATTAAAGTACTATGTAATTCTTTTGTAACAAGGACCTTTTCAGGGATTTTTTTGAAAAAGAATAGGCTCATTTACATGCGTTTTGATATATTTACATATGATTGTGATTGAAGCAGCTATATGTTTCAGAATAATTCAAAAATATATTAGTTATACTTTTTAAATTATCAATATATTTAAATCAAATTAAAAATATTGCTAGTTTAAAATCTATCTATAATTTAAAAATTATATTTATTGATGTTGATCAGTCAATTAATTAATTAATTTGCTCATTTCACTATTTGATTTATTTTCATCACGGACTTTAGATTGGTTGCTCAAAAGAACATAAGACTATTATTATATGTAAGAATTCCTAGACAACAAAATTTATGTGAATTCTAATATTTCAAAGATTTATGAATCAAACAGGGATTTTAACTAAGAAAACACTATCTTAAATAAACTTTGAAAGCCTTTTAACCTTTGAAATTATTAGCATACAAATTTTTGGTTAGTAAAAACGGTATTATATATAATTTGATAATGAATTCGCTTAGTTATGATATAACTTACTTCATTAAAATAAAAGTTAATTTCACATTTTAATTATTTTTTCAATAATATAATCATTGCTTAAAAATCTCCAAAACTCTAAATCTCTTAATGAAAGTTGGATTTTCTAAAAGAAATATTTAGAAGTTATAGAAATAGGGTAGAGTGAAATAAAACTCAATATGCAAAATAAATTTGGTTTTCAGTTTCATTTAAAATTAAAAACAATTTACAATTAATTAGAATAGTTTCTATTTAGAATCAATATATAGCATTCATACAAAGAAAAAGAAAAACACTCCAATTGATTGTACAAAATTTATTGTACAGAATGATCTTTAGAATTTCGATTTTTTAATGCAGTATATTAATGATTGTTCCTAAATTAGCAGTTTAAATTAAATGAATACTACTTAAATGTAAGAAATTTTGCAAAAATAAATAAATAAATAAATAAATAAATAAAATAAAAAAAATAAAAATAAATAAATAAATAAATAAATGTTTAAACTAAATAGTGAAATTAAATTACATAAAATTACTTAAAATTCTACACTTTACAAGGAAAAAAATGTTTCTCATTAAACTTTTATACTAAAGACATATTATCTTTCTCGTTTTGGTTACAATTTTTTAAAAAAATACATACCATTTAGTTGGTTACAATTTCGATAAAATATATTAAATTAAAAAAAAAAATTGGAAAGATTTTTGATTTTTTTGATTGAAAAACAGTGTTTATGAAACTTCTAAATATTTTTTATCATTATTATTTAAAAAATAGAAATCGCAAATCATTTTACTTCAAGACTTACTTTATAGTTTCTATTTGTTAAGAGAAATATTATTTTGAGACATTAATTATCTTAGAATTGTAGACCAATTATTTATCTCAAATTTAATTCCTAAGCATAAATTAGCTTAAGTAATACCACAATTATATTTTCAATTTCGTTTTCATTATTTTTCTTTTTTTTTCATAGATTTGATACTCTTATTTGATTAAAAAAATCTAACTCATTAAAAGTTATCAAAGCATTTTTTAAGTTAAACATTCTGTTAAACATTAGCATTTTTGTGAAATATTATTAGATACATGTTTTGAGGTTTCTAATGCAAACAGAATCTCTACACAAGTCTAATTTATATGACCCACATATAACCCCTTATCATCATACAACTCCCTGTTGATCAATGTCAGGAAACATTAACTGATTTGTAATAGCCGCAGTCGTTTGCGAAGTGGAACTGCAATAGCATCGTTAGTATACTTGTCATTTAGCTAATTATTCATAGTCATTCCAGACAGGCAGATAATGTCCCTGGAAAGTGTGCGTGGTTTTGCGTGGTTTTGTAATAATGGTTTATTAGCAATGAAATAATAGTTAAGTATTCCACAGAATGCATTTAATGTATACTATTAAAATGATTTGATAAATTTAGTTTCAAAATTGTATAAAGTGTAGAGTTTACCAAATGTAATACGTATTGTTTAATTATTATTCATAAATATATATTTAATAGTAATAATTATTAATGTGACATTTATGTAAGATTGATTTTCAATTAACAATTTATTTATTCTAGGTATAATAACATAATTGATGTAAAACACAAGGATACTATACTATTTTTTTATATTTTTACTTTCATGTTCATAGATAATGCTAATAAATTATTTGGAAACAGTCTGAACTAAATAATTTAATTTAAAATTTGTTTAATAATCGCAAATTTAAATACAGCAAATATGTTCAGCATAATTTAATAAAAATATGATAAACAGTTTTAATTAAGCCAATTCTTTTGAATTTTAAAAACTAAAAGTGGGGTTTGCAATTCTTCAAAATCAACAAAAGTTAGCTATAATTTTTTAAAATAGTTCTGTTTCAGAAGTTAATTTTCTGAAATTTACTAACATTATCCTTGCATTTGAGTGATTTTAAATTTTGCAAAAAAATTGGAAATTTTAAAGATTTCTTTCATGTTTAAGTTGATTTCTGTAAATAAAATTATAAATTTATTATAAAGGTTCCAAACTAAATATTTTAAGAAATAAAATTATGAAAACAGTTTGGGTTTGAAAACATTTTATATGAAAGTAAATACAATACAAATAGCATAAGTATTACATTAGTAATATGAGAAGTGAAACATTAGCTGATGAAATATGAGTATACTACGTCTCAATGAAGAATTCAGAAGAAAAGTAGAAAGCATTTTCATTGAATGACAAAAAAGTGGGCGCTATTATAAAAAAAATTAATTAATGTATTGAAAAATGTTAGGAATATATTACATTGAATTAAGTAATTTTTTTGGAAAATTCTACTTATAAATATTTTTGTTTTTAAGTACAAATGAAAAAATCTGAAGTTACATTTTTCATTTCAAGATTTCTATAATGCTTAAAGATTTCTTATTAAGCTCATTTTATACAAAACAAAATTTGTAATAAAAATATGTCATCTCGTGCTAATGTTAAAATTGTTGATATGTAAATATGTATTTTTAAATATAAAGAATAAATAAAATAATGTTTTCACAAGTATAACTTCAATTATAATTAAATTAAATTAATAAATACAAAACAAATATAACTAAATGAGTACATAAGATGTAGAATATAATGGTATATAATCTATGGTAAAACGTTTTATATATTGTTATATTAGTTTTAAAATTTTTTAATTGTCTTTGTTTTTAGTTTATAATAAGTTTAATGATAATAACTTACAATTAATAAGTTATTTTCCTTAAACTTATTGTAAGTCATCAAACTATTGGACTCAATGAGGTACGATCCATAATATTTTTTTCAAGATCTTTCATCAAATATATAATGCTTTTAAAAAAAATTCTGAATTCTCATTCGAATGGAAATAACTGCTGATAGAAAGACAAATTATTGTTTAACGGCTTTGGACACTACGTTTAAGCAATATTGGATTAAAACAGTATTGGAAAAACAACTTATTGTTATCTGTGTTGAAACGATTATATCAAACAGTAGTAGCTGTTTCATTGTGAGCGATCTCAAAAACATTTCATTATCCAAATTTAAGGCATTTGATCTGAAGATAAATAAATTAAATGGAGCTAAAATTTTAATTCCGATTTAAATATTCCATGCATATTTCTGACTTTTTATTTTGCATTAAAATTAAATGATAAATACAAATGAAATTATTTCTTTTTCCTTCTAAATAAAAGCTCTGAACTTAAATTACAGCTGGTAGGGAAAAACAAACATCCATTAAAATAGAAGAAAAATGAATCTTAACTCTTCTACAATAATACTTAGATAAAAATATGTACTCCACAGCAAACACTGTGATTTTATGACTCAGAAGGAAAAGTTTTAACACAAAAATTAACCTTTGTTTATTCACCATATCTAAATAAATACAAGTTATATTCAAAATTTCTTTTTAAAATTTTGCTTTAAAACATCGATTATAAATTGTAAAATTTCAAACAATTACAATAAGCCTCCATACCATGTGATAACCAATAACATGTATTATGTAAGAATTTTATTAATAATATTCTTATTTAATATATTTAACGCAACATTATGAAGATAAATAAACACTATTTACACTGATTTTTCGTAACATGCTTTCTATATATGACACTACAGATTAATCACTTTATCAAATAATTTAATACTGCAATTTGTACAATATAGAATTCAATCTTAGCACTAATAAGAAATATATTAAATATTATTTAACATTTGGCAGACATGACAAACTAAGTCCATTAGTAATATTAATCTCGTTTTTATTCCTAGAAGTAAATATTTGATCCAGAAAACAGGATCTCTCACTTCTAGTTGATACTTTATTAAGCAATATTAATGAATAAACTACATAGGGAGTATTTGCTGACATACCAAAGTTTGTTATTTTTCCATTAACTTCATGAGAAAAGTAAAAGTTATGAAAAAGTTAAGATCTGATAAGTTTAGTCTATGTTTTTAGTAGATTAGGAAATAAGTTTTAATTATTTCTCCTAAATAACTGTAATGTGATTTAATATTTCTATTATGATGATCGAAATCTGCGTTACAATATTTACAGTTATTACAGTAGACATGATAAGACGAAACAAATAACTTTTACAGTATTGAGGTATTTGTACAATAGAAGTTAAAAAAAAATAAATCAAATACTAAAACTGCCTTTTCTTATAGTCGAAAGACTAAATCCGTTAAAGTAAGTTACTACTTACTAATTAAATCAATTATGTGTTTAAATAAATTTTATGATTACATTAATGAATAATTATGGTAATAAAACTATATTTATTGTTAATATTTCTGAATATTCTCTTTTTTTCGCACTTCAGTATTAAAGCAAATTAAATATATTATTTGTAATAAAAATTATAAAATCATAAATAAATACCATAAATTGGATGTTTGAGGATTTATTAATACAAATAAAATATATTTTAACATTTGCTAATATCATAAAAATATTTTCAAGGAAATGACCCTCAAAATTATTTAGAATAGCACTACTTTTTAGAACCAAACGTGTAAATATATGTTATTTTTAAGTTTTACATAATTTAATGACATCTCAAAGAAATAAAATCACCATAACTTATATCTCTGAATGCCAAAAAACCAAATAAGTTTCATAATTAATTGAGATAAAATTTCGTGTAATAGTAAATTTAAACAAAACATTATATATTAGAGTTAAGATATGCTGCAGCATAAAGTTACAGAAAAATGGAGAAAGTGAGAGAGAGAATTCACCTATTTTATTATTAAAACTTAATTTGTATTTGCCTAAAAATTTATAGAAGGGTTTTAAAATT
The DNA here is from genome assembly GCA_026290005.1 of Latrodectus geometricus. NCBI lineage: Eukaryota > Metazoa > Arthropoda > Arachnida > Araneae > Theridiidae > Latrodectus > Latrodectus geometricus. The sequence continues at coordinate 5,587 of JAPDSC010125073.1, read as the reverse complement.
ATTTCAAAAATACATATTTCATCAATGATTTTATACATATATTCACATATATAATTTTGAATTAAATTCTTTAAATTAAATTTCAGGCTGTCTCCATATAATTTTAGGAGCATTTTCTATGAGCATAAAAGTAAAAATATAAAGAAACCAGATAAATCCTGGTTTTAATGTAAAACAAATGATATTTTTACTAAGAATGAATATATTATAAATTTAAATTTAATCTTACGTAAATGTAAACTTCCTTATTTTTATTATTTCATATTTATCTATGGATAAGGATTTAACAATAAGTAGGATATTTGGAGAGTTGTACAATTTATACAGTTTTGAAACTAAATTTATCAAGTAATTTTAATAGTATACGTTAAATGGGTTTCATGGTATACGTAACCATTATTTCAATGCAAATAAACCATTATTACAAAGCTACGAAAAAATCACGCACACTTTCTAGGGACATAATCTGCTTGCTAGAATGACTATGAATAATTAGCTAAATGACAACTATACTAACGATGCTATTGAAGTTCCACTTCGCAAACGACTGCGGCTATTACAAATCAGTTAATGTTTCTTGGCATTGATCAACAGGGAGTTGTATGATGATAAGGGGTTATGTGTGGGTTACAATAATATGACTTGTGTAGAGATTTTGTTTGCATTGACATCCTTAAAATATATTTCTACTATTATTTTACAAATTTGCTAATATTTTACAAAATAAATGTATCAAATTTAAAAAAAAATGATAGCATTTAATAAGTTGAACAGAACATTTCTATCGATTTTAAACACTTCAATCAATTGGTTTCGTATGGTTTGAGCTTGTAAAAATATGATGATATTTATAAATATAATAATAACGTTTTATAAAAGCGGAAAGGTTTATTTTTAAATTTCATGAATTTAGGAGTATATAATTTAGTAAAGTTTTTTAAATAATTGTATAATCCTCCCTTTAAACTATAATTAAAAAAAAATAAGTATGTGTATGTCTTACCCTCATCAAATTCTAACTTATAAACTTTAAATCATATAATTTTCTAACAAAAATGATGAAAACTTACATTGAAGTACAGCGAATCCAAATTAAAACTATGAATAATTAAAATATATTAATATAACTCTTTCTTAATTTTAAGTAGTATTTACAATGAAATGTATTTTGTGTGCATGAAGTATTTACCAGATGTGAAAAAACACATGCTATTCCTAATGTGATTAAAGTTTGCTCTAATATATTATAATGTATATTTTGATACTGAAAGAAGATATGTTTATGATATGTGTATAATACAACTGAATTGCAATTATTCAATGTGCTTGTAATGAGATTGTTCTACAGTTGGTAACTTACTTATTTGCTTCCAATTTTATGCCACAAAACAAATAGGTAAATCCTATATTCTAAAAGTGAAATGAACTCTTGTTTTTTCAGTGAGATCCAAAATGAAGTACTTTCTTTGAATGCCAGAAACGCAAACTATGTTGATAATTAATATATATATGGTTGTAGTAGCATGTAATAGCAAATTTAAATATACATAATAGTTAAATATCCAGCAGCATAATGTTATTTAATTTTAAAAATGAATTAATCTAATTTAATATTAAAATTTAATTTGTATTTGGCCAAAAATTTATAAAGTTTAATATTATATCAAAAACATTTTACATTATATATATGTTACCGTGAAAGATCGAAATCAGAGAATGTCGACATTCACCGGTGAATGTCAACACATACCAAAAACTTTGGTGAAAGACCGTACAATTGATTACATTTCTTGCACTTTCGGAGTATCGCCGGTATATGTCGACAATCACAGACAAGCTTTGGTGGAATTTGAAAAGATGATTAAAGAGCTCGAAAAGGAGATAACAGAAGGCCATTCCCGGGTTTCCCTTTCCATCACAGCATTTAATTTGTTTTTAATTTGTTTGTTGTCAGGTTTGTCCCGCGGATTAAAAATCCTCTACACTTCCTCTACTCACCGTGATTGGTCACTCCTCCTTTCTAAGAGAGGCGATAAGTTACGTCACACATGTGACGTTTTTCACGCCTGAAATATTGAGATTAGAAAATGCAAATCTGCATTTCTCCTCTCAGAATACGGAGAGATGAAACGCATATTCAAGATTCACCATTAGTGCATTGTGGATGTCGACATTTGCCGGTGTAAGTGAGAAATGAGGATATCTAGCAAATATTTCGGACATACACCAAGCGACTACGTGAATGTTGACATTCTCCAGATTTCGGACTTTCACGGTAACAAATATATATATATATATATATATATATATATATATATATATATATATATATATATTATGTAAACAGAAAAGATATTTAAAAAAAGCCCACAGAAAAATTCCTGGTAACTTTAATAACTTTAACCGAACAGGAAAGTAAATTTAGCGATTTATTGTTATTTTTGAAAATATACTTGTTTTTTTATTTAAGTTAAATGAATGTTCTCATAAAAATTGAAAATTTGGTTATTTAATTTATTAGATATTAATTAACTTATTTACCCGAATCAAATAATTACCCTATTTATGAAATTAAAAAATAATTTGCTAGATACTGACCAGAAAGAATCAAAGCTTTTCCTATAGTAAAGCTTGCATGTTTTTATTCGTGATTGTAAGTTTTAATTTGTGTGTGGAACTATCTTAAAAAATTCCCTAATAAATTATAATGTTAAATTATTTATGTACTATTTAATGCAGACACATACTGTGTTTATACTTATATGTGCATAGGAATATTTCTTATGGAAAATATTAATTATCGACAGCAAAAGTTTCATAAATTTGTCTTTTACGCACAATTCTCTTTCATAAGTTTATATTAAACACAAACTACACTATTTGAATATTTATTGTTAATTACATATACTTCTTGAGCATAAATTCAAAATATTTTGAAAATTTCCTCTTTCACTACACATTAAACAAATAAGTTTATAAAAATTTGCGATTACTTGTTCCGAATTGCTTCCTTACTTGAAATTTAATTATGGAGCCGTATGTGTTTATTATAGTGGGTGGGATGATTTCCATATTTATTAGTTTTAAATGGGTTAAGTTTAATTGAATTAATTTTGACTAAAATTTGAGAAATGTTTATTAAATCAAAGATTCTTATTAAATGTATCTTCCCCCCAGGAAAACTGCTTCCTTGAAGTTATTAAAATTTCTCTGAGTAAACTGTACGTACTTTAAAGTAATAATATATCAATATAAATTCTTGATTTGTTATGCAAACGCGTGTCAACTTTAATATCTTCTGATGACAAATTTGATAAACATTATTCAATATTTGCAGCTCGCATTTTATATTATATCTAATATATCTAACTGAGTTAGATATTGCAGACATATTTCAAAATTGTTGGTAAGGTAAATACTTTTTGAAAATAAGTAAATACTTTTCCAAATCATAAATCAAATTTATTTCATAGCATCCAGTCAATACAAAAAGTGTCACTTCTTTTACTGAAATTTCTTTCTTATTTTCTTTTTTAAAAAGTTCTTGTAGATTTTATAGTATTACAGATTAATATTACAGTAGATTTTAATATATTACAATTTTAGAAATAATCAAATTTATAATTGCATATAAGTTAAAATTATTCATAGTAGTAGAAATCATTTATACCTTCATATTGAGTTGTGATTTTTTGAACAATATAAGTTTGTTCAATTATTTATTGACAAATTTATTTATTAATATAAATATATTTATTACTGACAAATAAATTTGAGCATTTATATATTTTCTGTCGAAATTGCCTTGTAATTATATTAATGTTACTTATTATAATCAATCTGACAAATTCAAAAATGATTTTTTTAAACAGAGCATTATAAATTACTTATTCGATGTTTTAATGAATATAATTTCTTTAAACAACTTTGATATATCTCCCCAAAAAATTAAGTGCCAAATCTGGCACTCCCTACGGACTTTTTAGGTTTGCTGCTTCTTATTTTGGTGTTGTCAATTTAGGTTTTTTCCGCTTTTAGGTTTTTGCTGTTGTCAAATATAGTATTTTCTTATATTTTGTACCATTTTTTGAGTTTTTTTTAAAAGTTTTTTTTGTTATTAATTATTTGTATTTAGCGAGAATCCATCTTTGCGAAAAAAAGGTGCCAAAAAAAGGTATTTTGCTTGGCGAGAAAAAAAAAGTCACCAAATTTCCGATTGGGGGTATATCAAAGTAGTTCCAATTTCTTTCTTAAATTACATTAAAATTTTATTTATAATTTAAATCAAAATTTTCTTCATATGTGATTCACATAAATTCATTGCATAAATATTTATTGATTTTATTGCATGTTAAAAAGAAGAAAAAATGGCTTGAGTGCATATATTTGATCTAAAAAACAAGATTTTTTTAAAACTTTTCAATTAAATTTAAAAAAGGCTTACATAAAAAACTACGAAACACATATATACTATAAAAATAAAACATTGAAAACTAAGCACTTTTCATTTCAAACCTTTAATTGTGCACAAATTTTATATTGTGTTATTCTTTGATAATTAAACATTACTGGAAAACAAGTCTTGTAGTTTTCTATGAATTGTATATTGGTATTTTGTAGTATTGTGAGAATGTTGTTTAAAATAGCAAGGAGTATTCAGTTCCTGTTAAACTAAAAACGCTCTCTAATTAAGATGACTCGCTAGGGAATCGTAAATAGGTTTACCGTAAGTAGAAAATCTTCTGTTATGAAAAGGAGTATCCATTAATAGGAAGAATCAAATACAAAAGTTATGAATTAGACTTTTTTTATTATAAGCGCTTATATGTTTCTTTTGACATTTGTAATTATCTATAGTAATAAAATGATAACAGACTTATTTTTAATGTGTTATTATTTTATTTAAAAATTGCTTAAATAAATAAGCTTTAATAAATGAGATTAGTTGCACTGTTTCTAATGGAGTATTTTCTTTAAGTCATGAATACTATCAGATGTTTAAAATATTTAATGTATTACAAAATTGAATGGGAAACAAAAAAGCTATATCAGTATATGTGAGTTTCACTTATAAATGGTGCATCCAAATTCTGCATTAATCAAACATATTATAACAAAAATTAGTAGCTAAATTTTCGGGTTGAACTTGATATTTTGGCTAAAATAACCAAGTTTTCTTTATTTCAAAAATACCCAAATAAAAGTCAAATTTATTAATTTTATGAAAAAACGAATGAAAATGACCTCAGCCTGTTTCTTTAAAATTTTTGTAACTATATTTATTTCATTGTATTTATTAATAGTTTTCTATTTTTATCCAAAAATTCATTAATTTCATGACTAGTAGAAATACAATTCTCTAGAAAATAATTATACATAAAATCTTGAAATTAATTTCAATGCATTAATAGCATATGTTAAATCTTATATAATTTATACTGGATAAAATGCAAAAATATAATAAAAACATTTTGCGTAAGTTCATAATATCAATGTAATAGTAATTATTTCTGTATTTATTTTGTTATTAAATACTGCATGTTAAATCCAATGTGAAAATCCCATGTGCTGAATCAATAAAAAAAAA
>JAPDSC010125072.1:0-12754 GCA_026290005.1 Latrodectus geometricus | reverse complement strand
TGAATAATTTTCACATAATGGATATCCACTAGATATTTCAAGTTAGATATTTCTGGATATACTTGTTATAGATGTTGTTTAGATATCCAAGCTTGGCTAACTCCTATACATCTAAAGAAAGATATAATGTAAACACAAGAGAAAACAATGAATTTTTATACGAAATTTCCCTTGTATTTAAATGTGTAATATTTTTAATAGGGCTATTTTTGTAACATAAAAAAACATTTAAGACGTTATGTAGCTTAACTCATGAAGTGAAGTGAAGTTAAAATTGGCAATTGATTTAAATTATAAACTCACAAATACAATAGCAATTTTCTTTTTAACAAAGTTAATAATTTAATAAATATTACTTAAGACTGGTTTAAATGATTTAATTATAAGCAATAATATATTTTACCAAGTATAATTTATTTAATAATATAATTAGCCATTTTATTTTTACTCCTTTATATAGATGAGAATTTATTTTTAAGTACAAATGTTAAGTTATATTTACATAAATTTTACAAATTCATTATTGCTTAAATTTTTTCCTTCCCATCTGTTAGAGTCTGACGATGGCACAATGGGATTAACATTTACAGAAACAACAGGCATTGTTGTCCCTCGTATAAGTCAAGCTTCAACTTCTTCATCCAGGCAAGAAGGTATTGACAATGTACACTCCTCTTTGCCTATAGCAAATCCATCTGAAACTGCTTGTAGTAATCTGGATATTGTTAAAGGTCAGTATTGCTGAAGTTATTTTTTTATTTGAAACCTGTTCATTTTGAATATAAATTCTTGGTTAATAATAAATGAAGCAATATTTGCTTATATCTGACATGTTCTACATTGCCATCATTAAAATATGATTAATTTTATGTATTTTTTATATTTTAGATATTTACTTTTATATATTTCATTACTTCTATGGTTTCGTAAATAACTGTTTATATATTGCAAAATTATAAAACAAAAAAGTGCAGGAATAAAATTAAAAAAAAAAAATTGTAGTTGAATTAAAATAAGATAAAATGTGTACATTTCTTTCTCAGTGTATTTAATAACACTCAGTTTAAAGTATTGGTAAACAAAAAATATAAATATATTCAATAAAAAATATTAGTTTTCTTGAAACATCATTTTGATGTATTAAAATTTCTTTCAGCTTTGCATCTTTTAACAAAAGAAGTATATACTATGAAAGGAAACCAAAAACTCATTGTCCAGAATCAAGAAAAAATTTTGAATAAATTGTATGGTATGTATTAACTATATAAGCATAATATTCTGTATAAATTCCATATGCATATATTTCTCTGTTTTAAAAATTATTTTATTTTAGCAAACAATGACTACCATCAAAATCTTCACGAGTTTAAATCTGTTAACTTTCCTATTAACTCAAGAGAAGATTTGCAGAAGATAGAAATTTCTTTGCAAGATGAAACTATAAAAGATTGTTTGGTAATATTTTTTTCCCATTCTGAGTAAATGTTTATTATGTTCAAAAATCAAATTTGTAATTTTTTTTTTTTTTTTTTTTTTTTTTAAGATTCTTAGAATGTCTGACAGTGGTGGCAACACAGTTAGTTCAACTATACATCGTATTATGAAAAAATTGATGACTGATTTTACAGCTCAACATTATAGCTGGCTTGGTGCAAAAGGAAAGGAAGTTTTCTCTCATCTCAAAATATGTGAAGTTGTATTTGGTATGTCAATAGCTTCTCGGTATCATTTTCCTGATGTTTGAATCGACTTAAATTAAATGGATGCTTCTTATTTTGACTATTATAAATCATTACTAACGCTTTCAAGACATGCAATGCTAATATGAACTATGTATTGAACATAATTTTAGAAACTGTTTTCATATTCATTTATCATCTGAGTAGGTGGAGAATTATGGTATCAAAAAGAGAGATCAATTCACTTATTTGATAAATATACTTTGTTTAGAATTTTTTTTATCATTGTTACTATTAATTTTTTTACCATATCAGATCTTTTAAAATTTAAATTGTACTTTACTTTGCTATACTTTTAATTACTTTGTAGGTTATTTATAAAAGCCTTTGAGCAAAATTTTCATTGGAAAAAGTAATTATCTAATGAATATGTTTGATTAATTATTTATGCGATTCATTTTATGGAGTTTTCTGTAATAGTAATTCTGATATCTAACCCAGGAAAAAGTTTTCTGTATGCTCCAAGATTATCAATCATATTTGTTAATTTTATTTGCTCTTGTATTCATCTCTTATTAGTTTGAAAGATAATGTGCTTTGTTACTTAAATAGTATTTTTAAATTTATAAAGGAAAACAATTCTAAGTTGATTTTAATGTATATAACAGAATTTGATCATCTAAAATAGTATAAATTATTACATCAAGACTTTAAACATATTTTAATTATTTCCTTAATTTCCTTAACTCTGCATTCTGCTACATACCATAAATGCACCTGACATAATGGACCTGAATTCTAAAAATCTAGTCCATATTTTTAATTAATTTTGAATTAATAAATATTTTTTCTTTTCCACAGCTGCTGCAAAAAAAAATCCTTGTGTGAAAGGAACCATCGCTGATGCAGATATAGAGTTGGCAATTAAAAACTGGCTGAGAAATGCCAAAGCAAGATGCAGCAAACATATTTCTATTGATCAGAATTCTCAATCCCTTACTTAGTTTTTGTAAAAATAAACATTGCTATTTCACTATACTCTTTCTTGTTCATTGATTCTAATATAACATTAATATGGTTTTATTTTTATGTAAACTGCTTATTATTTGGTCGAAAATTAATGAAATATAATTTTTAAATATTCAAAATTTGTACAGGTGAATTGTTCTATTAAAAGTATTTGATATGCTTATTCTTCATATAGAGCTGGCACAGCGTGTCCTTTTTAAGACCTTGCGTCTGAAAACACAACCAAGCAATCTTCATTATGGAACTTAAATCCTTATTAATTTATCCTCTTTAGACTACAATTGTACATACTAACTAGCTTTATCTGGCAGAATAAAAATTACATCATTTAATAGGTAGAAATAAATAATAAGTAAAAATGAAGGGGAAAAGATTGTGACATTTCTACATTATTTGCATTAAGTTTTTTTTTTTTTTTATTAAAGTGAAGACAAAAATTTGTCAAATAATATGTACATGGAAAAATAGATAATCATAAAGTTTTTTTTATAATAAATAATAAAGCATTTTTGTATGAACTTACTTTGATAGTATAATATTTTTTAATCTAAAAATTGCAATAAGGAAGTCAAAATGTTTTTAAGACTAGAAATTCACGAGTCAAGATTCTTAAAGTAAAATTTAAGTACCTAAGTTTGAAATGCTTAAATGTTTAGTTGCAGCTTTCATAAAATTTTGGTACAAAAGGCAAAACAAACCACAAATTTTGAAACCCAGGTTTTCTACACTTTTAAAATAAGTAATACAAAAATATTAAGTCATATTAAACCTAGCTGTAATTTTTTAATTTTATTTATGATTACTTAGATTTGTATGTTGATATCATTCAGGTCAATTGTCATTGAAGCACTCAAAAAAATATATATTTATATACATTATTTCAATTAGATAGATCACATTTGTCTTTTTCTAAAATATTTTAGCACTGGGTCTATTAAAAGAAAATTTGCTTTTCTTTAATAGTACTCATGTTTATACAGAAATGATTATACTGATGTTTATATAGAACTGATTTCGGGTTCAATCATTTCTGCAATTTTTTAAAATCTATTGTATGAAAATTCAAACATGTGATGCTGTTTTGATATTAGATACAAGGTTATTACCACGTGTAAACATAAGCTATGGTGTGCAAAAAATGACCATTGAGTGACAAACCAAACTATGGGTAAACAAAATTATCTTTGCATTCAAAAATAAAAATTTCCTTACATAGATGTCAAAAGTATTTCCATTATGAATAGAAAAAGAATGGAGAACTATCAGTAAGGAAATAATATTATAAAAACTATTTTTGAATTATAAGCAATATTTTCTAGAAATTTAATTTTGCTTATTTCATGATTTCAATAAAGTGTAAGAGGAAAAACTTCTATATAATTTTAAAAAATGGACAATATAATTAAACTTTAATTTTGAATGTGTTTTATAATAATTAAATATTTTGCAAAAAAACTATCATTTACTTAAAAAAGAAAAAAAAATTATAAGTATTACAATTCTATTTCACTTTTGTAACATTTTGGAAAATTTAAAGGTTCTGAAGAATAAAAAGATATCCAAACAACATCCAATCAGATTTTATTTAGATATATCCTAGACATCGTAAATAATTGCATATGGATATCAAAACATCTCTGAGATATCTAATGAACGTATATCCAAAGGTTATCCAAGCTACATCCACTAGATGTCACAATATCCAAATATCCATCAGACATCTAATTGCTGTGACCCTTTGTATAACTGGTGAATATGTCGTAGATATTTGGATATCGAGTGAATATCTCAGAGACAAAACGATATCCAATAAAATGCCTACAGGATATCTTTTAGATGTCATGTGGATCTTCAGGTTGTTTGGGAAAAAACTCCAAATCAAATCAAAAGTGAATTCGTTACACACATATATATATATTTGGAATTTTTAAAATTTATTACCTTTAAAATTATATCGTTCAAATTTAAATTTAATAAAGCTATATTTTAGGGTGCCGCATTCTTTCTGAGGGTGATAAACATTCATATGAACAATGTAAACTCAATAAGAAGTAATTAAATTATCGATATAAGAAACATTAAAATAAAATTACATTATATCAAATAATTGAAAAATAAACAAATTCTGGGTCACCTTAAATTGTCGCGAAGCTTTAAATTTTAAAACGGATATCCTTTTCAAATATAATTTAAAATAGAATGTATTGATGAAGTATTAATTTAACATTATTTTTTATATTATTTAGTTTTTTTCGTTTCAATTACTTTTTACATTTACTCGAACTTATTTTGTAAACATAATGGGTACATGTAATTGATTATATAGAAACTTTAAATACAATTTTAGTGGAATAGAGTGTAAAATAGTTTACTATTTTACACTCTATTTCATTAAAGAGAGCATATGTTTAACAAACATATTTATATATATAGTTATAAAGTATAATAATACTTTCCTTAAATTTAAAAAACAAAAAAATTAAAATTCCTTAAAAAAATTCATGGAAAAAAAATAAAATATTCATTTATATTTATTAATATAATGAATAAGAAAATTCTTAGAGTTAAAATAAAATAAGTACTATATATAAAAATAGCTACATTCATAGTTATTAGGAAAATAATTTCAGAATGTATCCTTATTATCATATTGTATAGAAAAGGAATAGTTAGTAAAAAGTGACTGTGCTATTTCTTTTTGTAAAATGTATCAGCTTTTCAATATCTAAATTTTACTCCTATTAGAGTTATTATTTGCTTACAAAAATATTTTATTCGAACTCATTCATTGGAAGCTTGTGATTTATCTTATTAGAATTTTTAACTTAAGAAACAGACAATGTATTCGCACATAAAACAATAAAGTAATTTAATTCTGCAGTTTATTTAATTGAAATTTATAATGCAACCAAAACTTGTTAAACAATTCATACATGAAAAAAATTTAAATAAAATTAAATTTTAAAAAAATCTGCTTGAGATAAATAATTATAAACTAAACATATTGTTTTGCCATATGAACATGATAAAGTAAAAAAAGAATCGAAAACAATGGAAAATTGGAAATAATGAATTTATTATGAAATCAGGCATAAAATATAGTTTTACATAAAAGCATGAAGTGACACAATTTATAAATGTTTTGTTTCGTATATGTAGTGAAAAAAATTGATATAACTTTTTAGACGGGACATTTTATTCCTATTTATGTTTATAAAATCTTTATTTAAATACAGAAATCAAAAGAAAATGTTGTCATTCATTTTTATTGCTTTTTGCTAGCACGTAAGAAATATAGGAAAAGATACACGACGCAATGTTTATAATATCTTTATTAAAATATAGAAATAAGAAAAAAATACGATAATTGCAATCATTCTTTTTTTTTTTTTTAATAAGTAACAATAAAGAGATGAATGGCTCAATGGGCAGTAAACTTCATTTCTTTGAGAGAGCCCCGAAACTCGGCTTTATAGTTAAACAAACAGGGTTGCTAAAAATTAAATATTCACAATGTATTCCGCCAAATTATTGCCACCACTTTCTTCAAGTGTGCATGCATTAGAATTCCTACCAGGAGCCGGGTTATGAGACACTTCCACACTTTCCGAACTTGCGAGTTCGCTTACAACGCCATCTATCGCTTTTCGCCCAAGCTTTTCTATGAAATTATGGTTAATCTCGATATACTCTACCTCCTCTCTAAGTTTGTACATGGCGTTCGGGGACATCTTGTATGCGTGTGTGTGTACAGGCAAAAATTTCACTGTCGTCCACTGATGTAATGTAAAAGTCAGTTAAGTTGAAGCTAACTTAACTGTCATTCTACTCCCATAGTTGTGGAACAAAATTACAAGGCGGTTATTAGTAATCAATAGTGAGCAGAAGTAGACAGTCAGCTGCAAAGTCTATTCTTGCTACACACTATACATTCATAATATATTACATATTAAGCATAGCATATTAAGACTGAAAAAAATTATAACTGTATCTAAAATAGCAAAAAAATAAAAAAAAAATAAAATAAAATAAAAATACGGAGATTCATGAAAAATTTCGGGCAGAAATAGCAATGTGGATAACTTCGAAACAGAAAATTATTGATTTTATTGTTTTTGTTTGTCTGTCTATGATCACTTTTTTCACACAAATGTTAATAGATGGAAAAGCTATCATTTAAAATGGATTCCGAATTACTGAAATATAAACTTCTAAATGAGAACTAATCATGGAAATGGAGTTTATTGGATTAGAAAAATCTCTTGTTATTTAATTAAAAGGAAATAAAGTTTCACAACGTGTGTCATATAGTCTAAAGAGAAAAAGGTTGCTATGAAGCATTTGAAAATGCATCGCATATCGTATTTCATAAAAAATGGAATGCATTTGTTTGTCAAAAGGGGGAAACACACACACAGACTGTTCCATTATTCTACTGTGGCTAGGACTGAATTTCCATCATGAAGAACATTTATTAAACCAAAGGAATTTGAAGCAGTACTTTTTTTTATTTGAATTTGTGTATTTTACATCGCATTCAGATACATACTAGAATTTTCGTGAGGGCAAGTCTTTCTGCTGAACATTATTCGATAACTGACTTTATCAATATAATGATATTTAGCAATATGAAGGATAAAATTGCACAATCTCGTGCGGGATATGTTTTCTAAATGGCTTAGTAAGGCAGTAGTCAGAGTAACTCCCGTTTGACTTTTGAATCAAGACTTTTTATTTTTTTTAATTATCTATATTTGTATAAGCTAATACAATGGATTTCAGCAAATAATTTACCCCAAACTTTCAGATGGTAATCTATTAACACTCACTAGTCCATATTCTGACACAGATTAACATCTAAATTTTATATATATTGTATTCCTCGATTCATCTTTAAAATCTGAGGGATGATGCTTCATTTGCTAGAATCCTTCAAAATCTAAATCGAGATTCGATAGTAAGTAAAAAGTTATTGATTGCTGCATCGCAGACCCAAACGAACGTTGAAGTTATGCGAAATGTAGCATTTCTTACTATATTGATGTAGTCAAAAGCTGAAATTCTTATTTACTAAATCATGAATACGAAAAATGTATGAGCTGGTTTTTTTCTAGCAATGATGCATGACTTAAATTTGTTAACAAATAATTTCAGATTAAATTAATTCAGTCTTAATGATAATCACTACTCTTCACTTCTCTAAAAACTGATAGTGGCAATTCTGGAAGGCGAGTTATTGTATGCGCCCCAGTGAGATAGATACCTAATCCAATCAACGTTTCCTTTACTGAAAGACCATGCATAAGTAAAATATTCAGTAATGTCCAATGATTCTCCGCTGATATGGTGAGGAGAGGAATAAACCAGTTCATGTCATTTTCAAATGCCAACTTTTTCACTTTGCCGTCTATTTGCCGTGGTTTAAAATAATGAAGTAGTTAGTTGTGTTTAGAGACTATGAGTGGCTGGGAAAGATAATTAGAAACAATCAAAATAAAACTAATTAATCAAAGAACATGATTTTCTAAGAAAGAATATCGATTTAATTCAGCGAAAATAAATCAGAGAATGACATTTCTTTTTTTCATAGACTGCATGCACATCATCGAGTTATTGTACGCGAACCAGTGGAGTTGACATTCTGTATATATGTCCCAATATTTAAAGTTTGTTCAAAAGCACATCTTAGGATTTAATTTATATTGTAAAACAGACAAAAATTTATGGAATCAATCACAGTTAACTAAATCATCATGGAATTCAATATGATCTCTTATAGAAAAAAAAAAAAAAACAACAACCTGAACATCCGCTATAAATGTAAGAGTACTCAAATGAGAAAGGAAAAAACCTTATCCTTTTTTCCTTTTTTGTATCCTTCTTTGTGTGTGATCTTTAATTTTTAATAACTTTTTTTGCTTTTTAATGAACAGAATTGGATTTTGCATCAAGGTTCTGATAGCTAGCAACTCGTTTTTTTGATATTTATGAAGAATATCTAACCATAAGAAACTAGGTTTTTAAAGTATGAGGAAATTTCAAAGTAATTATAAAAAATATAGTGTAATATGAATCATAATAATATAATGTAAAAAATATAATGTAAGAACATCATAGCCAATCGTAGGGAATTGAAACATAAATTCTATCAATAAATTATAGAGTTTTTGAAGAATAAGGGATAAATTGTTAATATTTTCAGGCTAAAAATTCATTTTAAATAAAAAAATTTTTTAGATAAACAGGTGGTTCCGTGGGTTAGGTAAGATCATATTTTTTTTAATTGGACTACTTGAGAGATCATGAGCTCTAGATTTACATTGCAGATATATATAGAGCATATATTGCACCTAAATGTAAAATATATACTGCTAAAAAATTTAAAAAACTGAAATATGCAATGACATTGTTCAAGACATTGTTCATACATTATATTATACATATGCAAGAAAATAGTTCCTTACTTTCATCTTCCAAATGCAAGTTTTAGTTGTGTGATTGTTATTAAGTATCACAAATTACAATCACACAATTTAAAAATAATTTTAATTTAATGGAAAAATACCATTTTCAAAAATCTATTGAAATAAATTTATTATTATAAAAATTTGTATAATTAAACACATAAAATAAGAATAGGGTTTTTACAAATAAATAATAATAAAATATATAAAACTCAATATAATATATAGTATAAATATAATTATAAATAGAGTCTAATATGGGTTGTGTGAGTTAGCTTGAAAATTCGAATATAAAGTTAAAAAAAAGCCAAGAAACATATTTTAACTGCAAAAATTGAAAGTGCTAATCATTTAAAGCTATTATCGAAATATTATACATATATACATATATATACATATATACATATATATATATATATATATATATATATATATATATATATGTCAAGTTTAAAGAAATAAATGGATTTTAAGAAAAAGCTTGAAAAATCCAATCTTATTGAAATGCTATCTAAAAATCAAGTATTTTAGCATTGAGGGATTATCTGTTAGCAAAATAAGTATAACTTAAAACATGAGCGTAATTCGTGTGCATTTTCAAACACCAAAAGAATTCAATTGACTAAAATGGAAAATCTTTGTATCACTATTATCAAATGAATGACTGCAATAGTAGAGCGTCCATCTATAGTTCAGTTGGCGAAATTGTGGAAACGTAGGAAATTTTTGCAGAATTTTATAGGGCGTTTGTTCAATTCAGTCTCGATACAGGGATATTTGAGGGGCAAGGTAGCCTAGTGAAGAAAGGTGCGTTTTCGTGTAACCTACTGGATATTATGCACGAATAAAAGAATATCGTGGTAAGAGGGTTTATATCCCCGTTAAAAGTTCCTTAGGGTCCAGTGACATTATGATATTATGGTTGATATTATGGATAAATTGAATGAAATTCTTGATTTTAAAACAAGGTAACACATTGGCATTTGTGAAGGTCAAAATAGGTTCACCCTGAATGAATTAGGAAGGGAATGCGATTAATATTTTTCATCTAAAGCAAAACCAGAAGTGCACAGTTCATGAATCGAAACCATTGAGAATAGGAGGTCTAGTTTTAATAAAAACCAAATCAAAAGAGAGCAAATACATAACTCTGTATATCAAAATACTAAATCTGAATGATGTTATGTTTGTGGGGAAAAGGGTGAAAATTTTCACTATTCCCGTGATTGTCCAAAGCGTTTAGTAATCTACAATAATAATCGAATGTCGCGCTAAGCCGTGGAGCGAACTGTACATGGGATTCTGCTGAATATTTCTATGCATTTTCAAAATTACGTAAGCATTCACGCGGTGTAGGTTGAAGCTGTTTTTAAAATTAAAGTTTTTAATTCATCATAATTAGAAATTTCTGCATTGGTAGCATTAGCCAAAACATTATTACATTTGTCACCTAATAAGTTAATTAAAACTTCAGATTTTAATTTAAATGAGACATTTTCCGTACAGAAAGCAATTTCAAGAGACTGAAAAAAAATGCAGAGCTTCTGGCCTTTCGGACACAGATATAGTGACAGTTTTAACACTTTTTTTTTTATCAAACTTTATAAGCTTTTAACGCTAATTCAAAATTGTCCTCTGCAAGATTCGCATTTTCACTGGCTGCTCGCAGTTTTAAGTTTTGTAGCTCAATTTCTCTTTCGATTTGAGCTAACTTAATTCTAGTAGATTTCCCTCTATTTCAATTTTTTCAGCAGTTATTTTATTCTTTTGATCTTCTATAACCAATTTAAACTATACCTTTCAGAAATTTCGGATCATTTTTTAAAATGTACGAGTTAAAGTTTTAATCTGTATAACTTTAACATCCTCTGGAACATTTAAACCTAATTTTTCTGTAATAATTCTTAGTTCTACTTTCTTTATATTATTCAGAAAATTACTAATTTTTCCAAAAAACATCGAATCACAATGAAAAGAGAAAAAAGTACTTTATCTCAGTAGTTGCAGGTAAGCTTAGGCTGTAGACTTCTTCAGAGGTAATTTTGTAATCCACCTGATATATCACTTCAGTCACAGTTGCTATTGATTCAGGTAATATCACTTCAGATATTTACAATCGCAGAACAATCCCTGGCGGACCCCCATAAATTTGTAGATTGTGTCAGTGAATCATTAAGCAATACGCAGTTTTAAATTGACACACACTTTAATTATAACACAAAAATTAAATAAACAGCAACACATAAAAAAGACATATCTATATTGATATTTTGCCTTCTCGTACTAGTAAGCAATATAACATGAAGACAATAATCGGCGGAACACCTGCTCATGTCCGCAAAGCAAAAGTAAGCGTCTCTTACTTTCTTACAATGCAACACTTATCTGGTTATGATTTTGGATCCTACATATATTCTGTTCTTAGACAAACTAATACTAATCGCTATCCAACGCGCAGTTTCACAGCGCTTACGAACTTAGTTCCCTCCGATGATGTTTATTTACTGTCACGCCTTTTTATCTAGGAGGTCTTGTTATAACACACCATCACAGTCACGTTTTCTTCGTGTAATGAACATGGAAGCACATCATGTGGATTATTCTCTGCCCAGTACACACAATTTTTCGAATTCAGTTTACCGATTAACGAGAAACGCGTCTCATCTATCAACAGAGTACGTAAAAGCCAGCTGTTATTTTTATCGTATCGGATAAGAAATTGATTTGCAAAATGCAGCTGTAATAGTCTCCCGCTTTCAACATCTGGAGATGCTGGAATCTATACGGAAACATGTTTAGAACAGAGTCAGAATCTTGTGGACAGTTGAATTCGGCAAATTCAGAACACGTGAAGCATAGTTTCCACTTGCAGATGAACTGTGATTATTGTTTGATGAACTTTTGCAACAGCTTCCACAGGAACAGAAAGTCTTCCAAACCGAAATCAATCGCATGTCCAACCAGTTTCTTCAAATTTTTGGAAATTTAAAAATTTTATTGAAATTATATTCCATAGAGAACTTCGAAGGGTGCATATTGTACTCAATTAACGTGAAAAGTTTGATAGAATATGATTTGTCTTTCTGAAAACGTTAACAATATCAATGAGTGAAACTGTATTTCAGAAAAATTGTCCAAATGCGGAAGAAGACAGCCGGTGTGAATTTAATTTTTGAAATAAAATGGATACCTGGAATAGCTTTAAAATTGATTGCTATACCGTTTGACATCAACCGTTTATGTATATATTGCACATTTTGTCAGATATGGCCATCTATTACTACTGAATTTTTTTTGCGAACATTCTCACATATCACTTACGGAAACAGAGACACGTATTTTTTGGAAATTTAAAAATTTTATTGAAAATCTAATCCAGAAGGAACTTTGAGGGGTGCATATTGTACTCAATAAACGTGAAAAGTTTAATAGAATATGATTTGCCTTTCTGAAAACGTGTACACTTACAATAAGTGAAACTGTATTTCAGAAAAACGGGCCATGTGCGGAAGAAGGCAGCCCGTGTATCTCATTGAATTTAATTTTTGAAATAGAATGGATACTTGAAATAGCTTTAAAATT
>JAPDSC010125070.1:1041097-1063111 GCA_026290005.1 Latrodectus geometricus | reverse complement strand
ATTTAATTGCTTTTTGTTTTAGTCTTTATTTATCAATAACCTCAACACTAATTAGTTTTTGAAAATCATTAGTGACATTGAGTAAATCATTTAAAAACTCAGAATCATTAATTAAAGTTATTTTGAAAATAGGCTTAAGTTCATCAGTAAAACGTTTGTCGGTTGAGACACTAGAAATTTGCACAATTTTAAAAGCAGGTAAGTTTAATCTTGAAATGTCTGGTCCTTTCAACCGAAGTTTACTGGCTGCAAGGGCTTAAACATCAAGTCCTCTGGAGAACAAATTAGCAGGATTTTGGTCTGAAGAAATGCGTTGTTATTGAAAATCTTTCGCGAGAGTTGCTGAATTTGAGACATCCAGTGGTTAACAAATGTCTTGAGTAATTTTGAAGGAGAGCTTATCCATGCGAGTTCTATAGTTGAGTCTGAATATAATGTGATAGAATCTATCAGTCTTTTTATAACAATGACTTTCTGTGTGAGTTTTGAGAGAAGTAGACAGGAGAAAAGTTCAAGCCAAGGAATCGTCATCAATTTGGTTAGAGTCCCTCCTGATTTACTGAACAAAAATTAGGTTCCAATTTTATCTGAATTGGATACAGTTTTTATGTAAATCACAGCACCATAGACCTTTGAAGAAGTGTCTACAAATCCGTGTAACTCTACAAGCTTTGTGCTAACTTGCAAAAAACATCTGGGAACATGGATAGATTCTAAATCTGGCAGAGTCATTATAAAGTTTCTCCATTACTTGGACACATCTAGTGGTAGAATTTCGTTCCAGTCCAATTTGAGTAACTACAGTTGTTGGATGAATATTTCTGCTTTTGCAATGAGTGGTCCCAGAAGTCCAAGGGGATCATATATGCTGGAAATTTGAGAAAGCAATTCCCGTTTGGTGTATCTACAATCTGAGTTGGTGCAAACCTTATATGTAAAGGAATCACTTAAACTGCTCCAAAACATTCCTAGAGCTTTGACCATTATTTCCTTAGAGTTCCGGTCTAGTGAGAATTCTTTAAGTTCAGTTGATGAAGCCCTATTGGAACACTATTGGTGTAAAGTCATGTCTCCTCGTTGGAGTAGCTGTGTCAATTCCGATTTAAGTTTTTCGAACTACCAAAGTTCTGATGCACCAGAGAGGCAATAGGCCATGTAAAAATCTTGAAGAATTGCCTTTGAAGCTAAAGGAAAGTCTTTCCTCCTCCAGAGCAAGCTATTGCAGAACCTTTGAAGCTAAGTATGAAGTAGATGCTGTTCCTTATGTAACTGTTCATAATTCAAAAATCTTAATTGGTGCGGTTTTACTATCCTTCCATAGAATTTTTTGAAATTTAAATTGTGAAGGATTAATCTCAATCCTTCTGAACATTTGCTTTTTATCTGTAATGAATGCGTAAACGTGTTTTTTAAATCTAATTAGAATTGAGAATAGATATTCCTAAAGCACTCCTTCCTTGCTCAATAGATCGCTTAAAGAATTTCCTCTGGTCGTTTTGCAACTCGTGTTGAAAACTACACGAAGTTTAGTAGTTTTATTTGATGGGCGTAACACACCATGATGCGGTAGGTAGTACCCTTCTTCGAAATCTGAATTTTCATTCAACTCTTCCATGTGTTGTAATAATTCATATTCGTTGAGAAATTTCGAATAAAGAGTTCGCAAAGTGGGATCGCGTTTTAAACACATCCATAACTGGTCTATGATTCAGATGCGATTCTTTTAGAATGCCCTAGCATTTCTTCGGAAGAATTAGGTTTGAAGAGCATTTCTACAACGTATCTACTATTCGGTTTCCTATAGTGAGTTTTTGAGAAGTGTTCGTTAAAATACCTTAATTCGTCGTAGCAAGTTTCGTTTGTTTCCACTTCTTCAATTTCCCCAAATCGTTTAAGAGTTTTATTAAGAAATTTTTATTTAAAAACACTGCTTAGGAGTATAATAAGAAGTGTTGTCTGAAATAACACCTGAAACAAGATAACCAAAACAACTTGATTGTAAGAATAAGTTATCTTCTAGCTTTATTTTATCTTCATTCAATAATGAAAAAAACAATTCTGCACCCAAAAGAATGTCTATTTTTTGCGGAATATAAAATGATGGATCAGCTAGTTTAACTTTATTTGGAATATTTAAATTTGAAATATTTAACTTTTTAGAAGGTTTAAATCTTGTTATCTTAGGAAGAATTAATAAATCTACTTCCTATTGAGAATCTTTATTTTTATTCGATAAAAGAGCTGAAACCTTTATCTTTATATTTACGGAAGTATCATTCAAACCAGCAATTGGGATATTTGTTTTCTTTTCTCAAACCTAATATGGAAAAAAAAAAAAAAAAAAAAAAAAAAAAATCTGGCTCTGATTGGTTAGATCATAGAGAAAGGAGTATTTTTTATAACTTCTCAGCTTATAAAAAATTACATATTCATTACAGATTATATATTTTATTTCACTCAAAAAATATATTTTGTACAAATTGTTTTCATTATCTGAAAAAATATCTATTTTACTTGATTTGAAGTTATTCTTTGCTATACTTATGGAAATGTTGGTGCATGCGCAAATCGTACTATTACTGCGCATGCGTAGTTTAGGAATCACTTGACGCGTTCTTCCCTACTAGCATTTGAAACTCCAACCAAGATGGCGATAATGGCTTCAATCGGACCTAATGCATTTGATAGGATATGCCCCCTCCACTACTCCTAGCTCTATGGGTTGGATTTTATGGCGCAAGGTCCAAAAAGGACAAGCTGCACCAAAATAAATCTACCTCAGCGGAGGAAAGAAAACATCACTAACTGGTAGAGTCAAGGACGCTTCTGAATGGTTTGAATCCCCCCCAGGCATCTATGACGTATTATTGCCGTTTATTAAAATGCTCTTTTTTCCATCACAGAAAAACGAAAAACGACGATTTTCTGGCACCTGCATATCAGTTGATTCTGAACTATTAATTTGTCGATTTCGTTCTTGAGATTGCGTAGGTCAAGAATATAGGTTCATTCTCTCATATGTTATGGGTACTTGTTATTGAAAACGTAGAATATTTATGAAGGAGTATGAGATGATATTAATTGCTTTTACAAACGAAACAAGGACTTTTAGAGTTACAACTAGATAATTAAGAAATTTTCACAAAACCAATCCTTTTTTTAAACTAAATCTAATCTTTCAGATGATTTAATTTCTTTAGATACATTACAATGATACAGCGGATGTGTTTGTATTTTGCAAGCAATACACAATTTAAGAGATTTGTCTGTCTTAACAAATACAGATTTCGATCTATCAATATTAAATTTAGATGGAATG
The DNA here is from genome assembly GCA_026290005.1 of Latrodectus geometricus. Taxonomy (NCBI): domain Eukaryota; kingdom Metazoa; phylum Arthropoda; class Arachnida; order Araneae; family Theridiidae; genus Latrodectus; species Latrodectus geometricus. The sequence goes on along the minus strand of JAPDSC010125070.1, from coordinate 1,059,792 downwards.
TTTGAATATTATTTAAAACTTGACACCTCCTTTCTAAGAATTCGAGAAAATCATCAAATTCCGGTATATCTGTCTTTTAACGTTAATTCAAATTGTTTACGAGTGTTTCGATCTAATTTATGAAGTATAATATTAAATAAACAAGGCATTAGATAATTTGTGTCTAGCAAAATCTAAGATATTTCAAAATGGTATTCAATATGTTCCGTAGATCTTTTCCCGATTCATGCTTTAAGGCATAGAGATTTAAAATGTTTTTAATATGATAGTTACCAATTATTCTTTTGTTTTCATATCGTTGTTCTAAAGCTTTAAATTGAGAAGAAAAGTTATCGTCAGCAGTTTCTTTAATTTAGCTTCTCCTTTAAGCGATCCGCGTAAGTAATGCAATTTTTCATTTTCAGAAAATTCACGATTGTGAAAATCGTGAATTTAATTAAGTTATTAAATTGCGTTTTGAAGAAATTCCATACTTAAAATTTTCCGCTAAAAAACTGAAGTAAGATTTTCGGAAGCTTTATAAAAGCTATTTTCGGTTGGTCTCTGATAATAGATTCTTAACACTTTGGTTTTGCACAGAATTAATATTTACAATATTTAATTTGTTAATAGACTTACCTCTAATTTTTGAATGACATCATCCATTTCGTAAAGAGAGCCTTCAACCTTTTGGAATTCTTTTTCTTTTGCGACTTTGTAGTATTCATCCATAAGAGCTTCGAATTCCTGCTGTATAGCAAATAAAATATCCAATTGAGCCTGAAGTTCAGAATTGCCCATTTCATCTTGCTCTTATGTGATGACATTTAATTTCATCTGACTTTTGAGGCTGCCGCGCATTCGATTTTGGTCTGAGATATTAGCTATCTGAATTTATATTAAATTCAAATTATTTATTCCATAGGATCTGGTCCACTTCCGAGTCGCTAAGGACCAAAATGTGGGAAGTTGCACGTTTGTAATAAAAAATGTGTTTATTGCAGCATGTTGTAGTGATCCCTTTCTCACGTCTTTAATTAGTAACGGAAATGGCAATTTCCCCTTCTCAGCCCATCTGGGAAGGGTGAATAAATTCCCATGCTCGGACGTATGGACTCACAGTTCGGACAGGAAATACATTCCGACCCCCTTTTTCTCTTGGGGGAAGCAGAGCCAGGGAGAACGTAATATACCAGTTGAGCAGAGTACGACGGGCCCCAGCCACTTGGTACGCGACCGCCTTGAGAGTTGGTAGAAATGTAATAAACGCTTCCTTGAATTGAAGTCTTGATTCTATTCTTCACTCCGAGCACTGATCACAATAATGTTCTCACAGCGTTCGACACACTGAAAACTACAAGAAAAAGGTTGCCAAAAATGGTGATTATAAAGTGTGCCAAGGGAGGTGCTCCGTAGTCAAGGGTATACGTTACAAATACGGAACATCATGTGTGATTGCCTTTTTTTTTTAGCTAAGCATTAAATAAAAACGTCATTATATTTTATAATTCCCTTACATCATAAAACTTACAGCAAACAATAAAAAATTTGCCAAAGGTAGTTTGAAAACTACCATCTTCGAGATTAAAATTTGTTCCATAGTACGAATCTATTGGTTTGATTGTCAGTTATCTGACTAATAAGAATCTGACAATTTCTAAAAATTGAAATGGTTATAGTGAAAATTGATATCAATTTGATGAATGATATTGCTATAAAGGCATTATTGAATGATTTGTTGCACAACCCTCACATATTATATAAATTTCCTTATTTATTACAATATAGTTAATTTTTTTTAGAACTTATGTTCATGGTTAACTATTCATAAGATCAGGCTAATACTATTTGGTTGACAGTATTTTGTTTTGCAGAAAATTGCATGTAATATTAATTATGAGACACATTATCTTTTAAATATAAATTAAATAACAAATGACTTTTCAAACATTGGGAAAGCATGGAAACGCTTTCTCAATATTTTTCTACTATCTTTATTGATTTCCCAATATTATTAACTTTTGTTCTACTCGTTTTTGGTTATGCAAATTTGCAATTGAATTGAAGCAACACAAGACGTTTCAACAACTGAAATCATTCAATCAAATTGTGGATACTTAATACATAAATGCATTGTCTCACACAATTAATCTTTAGAAAGAAAAAAAATATCAGAGGGTGTAACATGGAAAGAGAAGGAGCATGTGAGTTTTACAAGTTAAATAAAAAATAAGATAGCAGCTGTCACAATCTATGTCAAGTTTATAGAGATTGATATCACAATGCAATAGAGGAAAACACATGTTTTTGATGGTTTCATAAATTCAGGGAAGGAGACAAGTTGTCAAAATCAGACCGAGTAAATGGCTATTACATGCTGGAGAAGATACTGACCAAGCCATATGGAGCAATCCAGCTATGCAAGAATTAGTTCAGACCTTCAACGTACACTAGACACTAGTCAAAAGACAGCTGGTTAACTTGTGTTTTATGAGAAAGTTGGATTCCATATAACCAGCCAATTAATCAACAGGAGGACAAGATCGTTACCGGTATTTTCTTGATTTCTGGGTACAAAAAAAAAAAAAAAAAACATTTTTGACAGAAAGTGTGACAGGAAAAAGAAGTAGTTTATGTACTGTAATATAAAAAGTGTCCCAGGACAGTGTTACCCTTTTGAACTACCTGCATTGACTTCGAAAGCTGAACTCCATCTCAAATAGTGTTATTGAGTTTTGTGGTAAGATAATTATGTGTTGCTCAACAGTCATTTTTTGTACATGAGGAATAATTAGATCTGTGTTGTGAGATGATTTGGAAATAATTTACTGGAAGGTCTTGTCACAAAACCAAGCATCTTCCAGTGTCTACAGTTAAACAGAGGCTACACTCAAATTTGATAACAAAGTTGTAGGGTCTCATCAATTATTGTGGTGTAACAATAATTGATGAGTCCTTTATCATAATCATGCCAGGTGACATGTTTCTGTTATTACTCGCCAAAAGCTAATTAGTTTCAGTTGGTATGTTTAACTCTATTCGATCTATTCTCTTGACTTGGCATCAACTATTACTTGTTTTGTGCACAGAACAATTTCTTCACTCAGAAAATCTTTGATGCTCTGAAATCTGGCACCCAAGACTTTTTTGACTCAAAACCACAGAAATTTCACCCCTGTGGGATTCATCTGCAACCAGAAATATGACACAAGTGTTAAATAGCAATGGGGATTATGCACAATTATAGTTGATGTTCATTTTGTGTTTATTTACACTTCTTTGTGGCTAATTAAAATGGGTAGAACTTTTGCACTCACAAAATAATTCTTTGAGCAACTTTTTAATTTAATATTAATGAATAAAATAATCAGATGTGGATATCAGTACAGAATCTTATTGATTCCATATTTATAAGTCTATTTTTTAATATAATTTGAATGCTTAATGTATCTTTCATTTTCAAATTAAATTCGAAAATACACTGATAAATACTCTGTACAATATGCATATTTGATTTTGCAATATAAACTTAGAGAATCTGTAAAAAAACTTTAAAGAAAATGATTCAACTTTACATTTTTTATTAAAAAATAAAGTCTTAAAATATTCTGAAGAATATACAAAATATTAAAAATACATTTAAAAAGTCTTGACATTTCAATAAAAATATTTAATTGACGTTCAAGACAGATAGGGTTTCACTTTCTTTTGCGAGGTTTAGCTGCATCTGTAGCTCGCTTTTTCATAATTTCTAACATAGCAGGAGTTGGTATTATATCAGGTTCCAGAACAAAAGCATTATCACATTTTCTTTTTTCTGGAGCAGTTTTCACATGCTTACAATTTTCTTTATCAGATGTTTTTTCTTTAGCTTGTTTAGCAGCAGTAGGTGTTTTTTTCTATAAAAAATGATATCTATAAATGCATGACATTAACTCACAACTGATGATTTTAAAAACTGTCTAATTTATTTAAATGTTAGAATAAATGGAAAATAAATTTTCATGTTAATAATGACCAAATATTTTTAGTTACAAGAATAAGAATAAAATTAAGAATAGAATATACCACTATAAAAATGAAATATATAAGCAGTATATATTTTTTCAAATTAAAAGACTAGAATAAAGATTAAATATATATAGTGTATTCCCTACTTTTAAGTTAAAATCAAATATTAAATTTAACATAAATTCCTATTTATATATTCAGTGCATTAAAAAATGTTGGATCATCAGAATTAATTTTAAGGAGATTATTTTAAATTTTTATGATGAATAACATAATAGATTAAAATGTTTTTAAATAAGCTAAGTTGATTTTATGTATGTGTAGTCCCAAAGTGTTACATAGAAGACAAACTGAAATGGATAAAATATACAGTAATCAATAGCATAAAAAATATTACTGTTTGTAGTTCAACTGTAACATACATCATTTACCATTACTGCCATTACATAGTAATGAAATTTACCATTACATAGTAATGAAATTACACAAACAAATCTCATTACATACTGTTGCTAATTTGGAAATATTTAATAAGGAAGTCCTTTTGTTGATATCACATATATTCTTATTTAATAATGAAATATATCTGTTAGAACAAAGCCTCCTTCTCAAAAGCGCTTTAATATATTTTGAATCTAATACAATCTTTCAATATACATTTATCCAAAATTTGTACAATCATAGGACACCATAACATGCAGTATTTTTTATGGACAAAAATAAAAGAAACATTTTGCTATTTTATTTTCCTGATTATTATATTTTGTAAATAAAACCAAATGAATTCATATGTATGCAAAATAGCATTTCTTAATGTTTTTAATTTTTAAAATTTTCTGAATTTAAGAGACTTTATCAAAGTGCTAATATATATATATATATATATATATATATATATATATATATATATATAATGGCAGTTTTTCTCAAGACAATAAATAAATAGTCTATTAGATTTTTTTAATGAAAAGTTTTAAACACTAATCTCTCTTAACTTCAAGTATATTATATGCATAAAAGGGTATTTGCTTTTTATTTACTTTACTTAAGTTCCAATATTTATCAGAAATATAATGAAAAAACATTATTTTCCATTAAAAAATAAAATTTCATGTAAGAGAAAAAATACCTTAACAGATTTTTGAAATTTTAAAACTGAATTATTTTCACATCCTAGTTTTTTAAGTTCTTCTTTTAAATACTTTCTACATAAATTATAATTAGGCTCATCTTCAAAACCAAGTTTGTTAACATGAGTTAACAGCTTTTTCATAGCATCTGAAAGTAAATAGAAATTTAAATAAATAATTTTATGCTTAAAAATAATATTAATTTACAAATCTCTTAGCAAGTTTCAGAAGCAAAATTCAGAAATACACAACAATCTCATAATTGTCAATACAAAAAGACAAGATTTTTTTAATTTAAATTTCATTCTTCACATATATAATGAAGTTATTATCATAGCTAATTTTATAGCTCAATTGTTTATGCAGAAAACTTGGCTAACACTAATATATTAATATTATATATATCTGATTAGAAGAATTGCACATTTTTTGTAAATCACAAACATTTCTAGTTATTTCAAGGTTAAATTTTAAATCTTTTTATGAAATCAAATATTTTAAGTGTAGAGCTAAATAAGTTACTGTATAAAATGAAAAACCCCAGCAAACTTGCATCATTAATGACCTTCCATTGATATTTGTATCTAAATATAAAAATTTTTTGAAAAAAATTAATTACCAGTAGTTGTATCAAATAATAAAAAGTTATAAAGAGGAATTTATAACTTATTTTAGAGGAATAAAAAAAATTAAAAATAAGTTTGTTAAATGATTACTTAAGCTCCCTAAAACACAGAAGTGTTTTATCTCGGATGAAAATAAATAATTGATAAATATTAGAAAAAAACACCATTCCAAAAATGAATGAAAAAAAAAAAATCAAGTATAGATACTTTGTTTTTAACATAATAGATAATAGAATACTAAAGTATGCAATTTTCCCACAGAAAATGTTAGACCATATAGAATAAATATTAGCAAGTTTAAATTTTCCTGTATGTACTCCATATCATATCATTACAAAAGAATATCAGAAAATTATTCTTTACTTCAGAACTTCATTATATTACTCTTTTACTCAACTATTTTACTACAAATAGTATACTTTTAAAATAGCAAAATTTAAGTCTAGATGTATGAAAAGCAGAAGATTTATGAAATGAATTAAATTTTTATAAGACTTACGTTTAATTCAAATCACAAAGAAAATGGCAATTTGTGGAAAGAGTTTGTTAATCTATTTGATATCACTATATTGACATGGAATTATATAAATTAAAAAAGTTTGCTTTACCAATCAAATTTCATTAACAAATCCATCAGAGTATTAATTGAATTTATCAACATTAAACATGCATTTGATAAAAAATAAAAGTAATTTTACCTGGACAATCACCATCTTGAAATAAAATATCCATGAAAGCTTTAATGTTTTTCATGTAACTACAAAAAAAAAAAAAAAAAAAAAAAAAAAAAAATGAACAAACAAAAACAAAGGATTACATAACTTTAACTATTATATATTGTGATTTAGTTTCCATAAATATTTTGCTTTTACATGAGTGAATATTAAAAAAAAGTCATACACATTTATTACAACATAATAGTGTAGCATACATTTGTTTTTATGAATTTAGTGACAGGTCCCTAACATAGTCTCACATATACACAATTTTAATTCGCATTAACACACTAAATTTTTGAAAAACATTTTTTGTAATCTTATTTTCAAACAACTTTCCCTTGAATTTTGATCTTTTCAACATTTTTTCTTTTATAATTTTGATTGATAAGTTAGATCAACACTTTTATTGGAGAATTGTAAATGTTTCAGATAGTAGATAAATAATTGCACTATAGATTTTGAAATTCTAAAATTTCTTCAACCAAATTTAACTTTCAGTGCAAATATCATAAGGTGCTTTTGCAAAGTTCAACCATGGCTTGCAGTCATCTTACGAAATTGACATTCTAGAAGCAATGTATTTATCAATCTACAGCTGGAATAATGTTAGGGGGGAAGGAAAAAAAAAAGTATTTTTCAAAAATAAGATTTTGACTGATGTTTTCATAATAAAATAAAATTAAGAATAGTTTTTAAGCATACATTTTATTTTGCTTCTGCTTTTTATCAAGGCAAAGAGCAATTTGATAATAATAAAAAAATTGTTTCAAGATTAAACATTTATTTTCCTATCTTACAATTTTTCCACTTTAATTACTGTTTTATTTGCTTGTAAAAAGGAAAGTCTACTGTATGATTACAATATTCATAAAAAATCTTCACTTATCAGTTTAATACACAAATTACACAATAAATATGTAAATTATGAATAAATTTTAATCAAAATTTGCAATTTGAATTTTGATTCTATTCAATTTCTTCATTTCTTAGCATTCTTATCTTAATTACATTTTGAAATTAATAAATGATTAAAATCTTTTCAAAAAATGAATATTAAAATCATGATTATACATTTCTCATTTGACTTTATTCAATTTGCTTTTTAAAAGAACTGGACCACTTCTTAATCTTTGTTCATTCTTTAATATTTAATATTCTTATTAATTCTTAATCTTTAATATTCTTAATCTTTGTTCATAATCAGTTTCGCTTCAGTACATAGTTTAGAGCATATTTATTTTGTAGGTTTTCTACACTACACTTCTCATCATAGAAACTTTACCAGGAAGAAATGCAAATATACATTAAACAATGAATATTGATTTGCCAAAACAATATTTATTAGATAATATTACACTTAAAACAGGTGATTAAATTTTCAAGAAATTTCAAAACACGAGTCCTAAGAATCCAATACACACAACAACCAATGTTCTCATATCAGGTTAAAGAGGGAGGGGGGGGGGCAGAGATTAGAGGATATATAAATGCATCTGTAACACAGCTGATTCTGCACTTACAATATCCGAACTCATTAATCATTTCGACCAGTAGAGAAATGCACAAGTGAGTAGGCAAGCAGTGATCATAATGTGCAACAACTGAAAACGTTCAGTAGCAAGGAAGTTCACATTTAGAAACTATCTAATATATATTAGAAATTATATGCCTTATGTCCTTATACAGAAATTGCACAATTGAAATATTTCATACATTATAACATGTAATTTTGCATAATCCTGATGAAAGGCAGTATTTCACTGTGACTCAAAAACAGGGCTGAACCACTGGCCTTAAAACAATAAAAATGCAAAAATCACTGTTCAAAATGTTGTCAATGTAATTAAAGGTGACTGAAATATGCATCCATTAACATTTGATAACATAACTCAAAATGACAGGTTAGTTTGATGTTAATGCACACTAAAAATGTGCACTCTCTACAATCCATTAAACACATACACAACCATCTTGATGGTGCAAACAGAACAAAAATATAACATTACAGTACCCAAACGTACTGCGAACTTTTAAAAAAACAACTTTTTGCAAATGATCTCATTTTTCGATTCATGGCTTATAATGAGGCTGTACAATACATTAAAGGTATGCAGGTAAAATATCAGTAACTTTGGCTAATAAGAACAATTTTTTACTGAGAATATGACACTGCATTCTATACACAATTATACAGAAATATAATAAATTTCCTATTCTGAAGACAACCATAGGATCTCAATCAGTGCAAGCAAGCAAGCAAAAAAAAAAAAAAAAAAAAAAAAAAAGTGATATGATCAACTACAATTAAACGTATAGCAAATTAAGGGATAAAATGTTAATATTGAGACAGGTGAGAAAAAATATGAAAAATATACGTATGCATTTTTCCTTCATTTACGAGATCACAATTTTTCCACAGTTAATATTAATCCACTAAAATGCTGGTTTTTATGTTTTAACTAATCAGTAACAATTTCAATTTTAATCAACAAGAGTAAGTATCACTTTTAATTATATTTAAATATTAAGAAATATGTTATCTAATATCAGCTCCAAATCCCAATTGCATAGTACTCAATACTTATATAACAAAATTGTTCAAAATACTTATTTAATTGAACTGATTTTAAATGGATATCAAAATTGAATATCCCTAGGATTCAAAATTAGCAGTTAAGCTTAATGAAAAGAATGGGTTAACTAAGCATTACACTAACTTAACAATAATAAGTAAATATAGATTTTGGAACAATTTGATAACATTATATACAATATAGTGTAAGATAAAGATTGAATTATATAGATAAAAAATGGTGTTTTGTAGCAAAGCATATATATGCAATTTACTTTTATAAAATGAGCAAACACTCCACAGTCTTGTTTTAAAAGATGTGAAAAATAAAAATTTTATTACATTTTCTTGAGCTAGAAGAAATTATTATGTTAATTTTTTGTGATACATTAATGTTTATTTTTAAATGATTTCATTGTTAATTTTTAAGCAAATATTTTATAGATAATGATTTGATTTAAGAAAAAGCATCGAATTATATGCAAAATGTTTGAAGGCGTAAAATTTCTAATATAAAAAATCATCAAGAATCAACAATCAATAAGTGAAATGAACTACTTTTGCAAAAAAGATTTATTTTTTAATACAACATATTAAGGAAAAGTAAATAATGTGACCCAAATCTTCTAATCAAAGAAACTGATAAAAAGTTCCATTTAACAAAAGAAATTCGATGGAAGTTAAACGAAAAATCTGAGTGCAAAAATGTGCTAATTTATAAATGGGAATTTTTAACTATATTGCCCAGCTACTCAGAAAAACAACCAGCAAAAGCACAATTAAAAAGGCTTTTCCTGCATTGTCAAAAATATGAAAATCTGATTAAAGTTGAAATGTAAACTTTTCTTTTAGAAAGATACATATAAGGAATAACTTTCTATCATGAACTTAAACAAAGAGAAATACTGAAGAAGCTTTATCAAATACTAAAGAATCTTGTTTCAAAAACCCTTTAAAAATATTACTCAATGATTTTCTTAAACATGATCAATTTATTAAAAAATAAATACAATAATAATTGAATTTCTATAAATTCTCATAAACTAATAAACTATAAATTCTAATAAACACATTAAAATTTCTTTCACCTTTGTTAAGTTTGTTATAGCCTAATATACTGACAAAAAATATTCTTTAAAAAAATAAAACAAACATAATCTTAACAGATAAATAAAATAAAACACAATCAAACCTCTCTTTTTCTTGTTGTAGCTTTTTATTATCTGACTTATAACATTCCCAAGGAAGTTCTCCACAAAGCCACTGCAATAAATTATAACACAGAAGCTCAAGATCACTACGTCGAGAAAAACCTACAATAACAATTTTATGAGCTTCACACGAAAATAAATTTTTAAAAACTATTACACAAAAATATTATTTTCTTTAATATACACATTAATTTAAACATATAAAGTTCATTTAAGATTGGAGGGATTTTATAAAAGTACAAAGCAAAATCTAAATATATTATCTAATAATATTAACTGACGGATAAAGTATTAAAAATATTAGTATAAGTATTTTATCCACATTTGAATTAGCATTCACAGGATTTCACATATTAATGATACAAAAGAAAATTAAATGTGATAAAATTAATGTTTGTGGATGCTGTATAAATAAGTGTTGATGATTCAATAATGATTAAACTACATTTGAAAATATACATAAAAGAATTTTATTAATTAATAAAATCCAATAAAATTTTTTTTTCATTTTACTTTAGTTAACTTTATGGCCAATTTATTTTAAGAATCCACTGAAATATAATATGAAATATTTTAGTAACATATTTCTGGTTTTGCAGATATTTTTCAATTAGTCCCTGCCACAAAGATCAATTGTTGTTATTCATGACTGACGGTTTTTAGAATTTTATACTCCTTAAAATTATAATCTTTTTCTGAAATTAAGTTTTTTAAACATTTATTTTTTTAAATCTAGGAAATTATTCATCATTTTAGTGCAATTGCTTTTTAATGTATAAATGGTTATAATTTGAAAATAAATTTGGTTGACAAATAAAATTATTTATTTTATGACAAACAGAGAAAATAAGGTACATTAAAAATGATAAGTGGCAAAGAAAATAAATTATTTAATAAATAAATGCAAATAAAGAATGCATCTATCAACAAATAAAAATATATAACTTGAGATAGAAAATTTACATTCCAAAACAAAATTTAAAATTTTATTAATATTAAAGATCAATAAAATGAAATGTTTTCCAATTTTCTTATATTCTTGATGTATCTGACAATTGTCTGAATAGATGATAAACAAATAACAGCTAATATGTAAAACACAATACATCCTTATAAATAATACTTACTGTCAACTATTGAAGTATGTTCTTCAGAAAAGTTAACATTTTAGGAAAATGTAGTTGGTTTACTAATAAAATAATATTGTAATACCGTTTATTTTTAAGTTTTAGGATAAAATTTTTTAATAGTTCGAAGCTTCTAGTAAAAATTAAATCATACATAGAAAACTTACAACAAAATAAATTCATAAATTTTTTGAATGATTTTATAATTGTTAGCAACATTATATAATCAATTAAAACAATATGTTTTCTAAATATTCCAAAACTTGCCAGCAAAAAAAAAAAAAAAAAAAAAAAAATTATATATATATATTTGATTAACTTCTATATTGATCTACTCTGTTGCTAAAAGCAAAATGTGGTGGCAAATCCAAAGATAAGTGCCAACACAAATTCCTTACATTTGTGTTGGCACACAACATCACCAATTTTGAAGTACATACTAATTAATTTCAATTTTATGGATATTCCCAATGTGCTTAGAAAATCGATAGCTACCTTAAACACCCTTATATATTATGCGGTACAATTTGTTAGTATTACAGTTAAGTTTTTGAAAGTTAAACATGAAAGTTAAAATAGCAATTTGATTATTTTATAAAAACTTTTATCTAAAGTTGGAAAGCTAAATCTTAATAAGATCTTTCTAAGCTCACTATCTAGTTTTGGTTGTTTGAATTATTAATTTAAGTTTTAAATTAAAGCTGAAAAACTGAAATTTTTAAAATTGGAATTTGAAAGATGTAACTCCTGATGAAAATGATAGAAGATTAAGTACAAATATGTTATAAGTATTTTATGTACTAAAATATTTTACTATAGTTGAATTTAAGATTGCATAGAAATGTTTCGCAACTGGCTTTGCTGTTGCTCAATGGTAAATGTTGTACATTAAGGCTAATTAGACTGGGACTTAACATGGATTTGGAATTACAGCAAACTACCAAGCCCACAAACTGTTGAATGCTAAGTACTTTCGAGCAGATTAATTATGTACAAATCATTTTAAGTATTGATGTTATTTTTATTGTTTAGAACCAGCAAAAAAAAAAAAAAAAAAAAAAAAAAAAAAAAAAAAAAAAGAGATCCTTAAACAGAAGCTTTTATAATATTTTTTACGCGCACATGCAACAGCTAAATTAATTTAAAACAAATTATTTATATATAAAAAAAAAAAAAAAATATATGATGTTATTCCTGCTATTAAGACTTAACTTTATAGCTCAGAAATTAACCACTGTTTGGTAGTTTCATATAAGAGAATTTTACTGTGTCATTGCTCAGTTGATAAAAAGCAAAATATTGTAAAAGAAAATGTATTCATATTATAGATTTAGCTCTATTTTCAATTATTGATTTTTGCAGGTAGCGTTGCTTAGATTTTTTTTTTTTAAATACATGTGGCCAATGCTGGATAAATTTAAATTATTATTAAAAGGAGTGTGCATATATGTCATTGATCAAACACAAACAGCTTCTTTAAACAGTTACTTTCTACTACTTTTTAAATCTCTGTATATACATTATAATGTATAAAATATTAATGAAAATATTCTGAATTGGGACCTTTATGACAAAAAAATTACAAGAAATTCTATTATTTCTATAGGCAAGAAAATATTTAAGTGGAGAGTCAAAATAAGATTTTAGGCATTCTTTAAATTTAGGATTTTAATTTAAACTTACTAATTAATATTATAAATTGTTATTATAATATTCTGTTCTTTTAATGATTAATTTGATTAGACTACTTGTGTCACGTATATATATATATATATATATATATATATATAATGATTTAATTTTTTCAATAATTACTAATTAAGTTTTAAATTATTTAGTTAAAAAAATCACAATCATAAAATGTGTGTAAAATCACAATCAAAAATAACTATTACTAAAAGTAAAATTTAATTTTACTCAAAAAGATTTTAAAATTATCCCAAAAGAAAGTTTATTGTCAAAATAATATTCTTCGGGGGGGGGGGGGGGGACAATTTTTCAGCAGTGTTTAAATGTTTTTTTTAATATTAAGGTAGTTGCTCTATGAAACAATTCTATCAACTAATACAGTACTAGAAATGTGAATTGTAGTTCACAGGTTAATTTGATGCTTTAGTTATTTTTATATAAAAATTAATTAAACTAAGAAATGAAATTTAAAATTCCTCCTTAACCCTTACAAATATTCACATTCAAAATAGAAGACTAATTCAAAAATTATAAAATAATTAGATGAAAATTTAATGATTAAATAAAATTAAAATTTTCAAAAACTATAAAATTTTAAGTAGATGAAAATAAAATTTAGCAAAATAATATCTTATACAATGAAATAAATTAGCAAAAGGAACAAAGAACTATCAAGATTGTTGTAAAGAAAATGAATTTTTAATTACTCTACATGTGTAATAAACATGGAAATTTTAGGTTACCATTTTCAAAAAGCAAAAATTTGTTCACAGAACAAAGAGTTATGTTTATGAAGTTGAGTTTTATATTTGAAAATACTTTCCTTTTTGTAAAATCATCATATTTTTAAAGGTAACGTTTACTATCTCATACAGCTCATAAGAACAAACATAAAAAGTAAAAATTTTAATTTCTAACAAAAATTGAGTTGCAAAAACACTGATATATCTGTCAATGGAAAGAGAAAGAATCCCAATAACCCGTGAATCAAAAATAATTATGTGAATAAATAGTTTCATCCACAACAAATTTTTGTGTAAAAAATAGTAACCATGAAAATTTAAAATACAAATAACAATGTTTAAACTGTTTCATTACATAATGGTTAAAAAAGGTAAAAAATCAATAATTTTATACCAAATTTATAAAATTTCAGACATGTTATTTGAAAGCATCTAATATTTTAATTAAATGTAATTTTTACTTTCATCACGAAAAGCCATTTAAAAATACTTCATTTTTGTTGCCATTTAAATGTGCAATATTCTGCTACACTTTCAAGTATTTTGATCAAACTCATTTTAAAAAAATACTATGAAGAAAAATACTTAAGGAAAATTATCAGTTATATTTTGTAGTGTTAGCAGATATAGTGAAGAGTTATTTAAATACTTAGAGTTACTTTTATACACCTCTATTCTGAAAATATCTTATATATGGTAAAATTTTTAGATAGAATTTACCCTAATTATATAATAAAATTAATGGCTGCTTGATTAAAGCTTCTTTAGGGTAATTTTTTAAATATACTAAAACTCCAGAAATCTGAGGCTCAAAGATCTTCATTTCCAGATAATTAGAATAGCTTCTGAAGAGAAAACTAAGAATTAGATTTGAAAAATAGAAAATAAATAACTGCAATTTAAAAGTTATGAAATTCTTAATGACAGCTATACTTTTAGAAAAAGTTTGAATATAATATATAGCTTTATATTTTAAACATATAACTGAGTAGTAATCTTTCATTGATATAATGAACTGAAAGGGCTTGATGTTGCAACAGCAATGTATGAACATCAGCAGGAATTGCATTCTAGTTCTGATAAATGTAGAGAAGTGCAATTCATCATTATATAAAATGCTCTATGTTGAGGCCTCTTCTTCACATTCTCCCTTTTCATTTCCACTCACCATTAAAATGATGTCACTAAGTGGTCATCACTTTTAATCTAATCTTGAAAGCAATTTTCTTTAGCTTGCTCACACCCAGGAATAAGTTGCATCATTTTGGGTTTCCTTAATATATACTGCTATTTTTTCAACTATAAGATTAATCAAAAGCTTTTTCCATGATTTTTAAATTAAAGAGTCGGAGCATTTCTGTCTCATTTTAGTAACCCAATAAATCCCCTTTTTATTCGTTATTTTTTAAAGTTTTCTTGGATGGATTTATTCTTTTCTCCATCAAAGCTTGTAAGAATATTTTACAACATTCAAGTTTGATTAGTAATACTTGATTGATCTGTTGAAACACTGGTTTGAAATAAGAAACTACTTCGGCATAATTTTAGTTTGTGCCTTTGCAAACGATCAAGGTCAAACAATAGGGTGTTGCATTATATAAACAGATAAGATTCAAAGCATAAATGACATATTAAGCACTCACACTTTAGGGGTAAAATTATTTTATTATTAAATTAAAACAAATATTTTTAGATCACAATTGATTTAATAAGAATTTAAAAAAGTCCCCAGGTAAGTCCAAACTTGATTCCCCCAATTAGTTTGGATGTCTGAACTAATTGGGGGATTTTTTGGGTTTATTATAGGGTTAAATTATTATATGCCTTCAATATCACATGCCCAGTTTCACTGTGAACTGTTATAATACCATCAAAAAACTTACTATAAAAAACTTCATATAAAATTGATAATGACTTTTATGATGTAATTTTAATCACCAGTAGTAAGCTTTGTTTACTCATTTTTTATTTCTTTTTATATATCAATAGTATAACATACAGTACTTTCATGGAAAGGATACAAGGATAATGCTAATTCATTTGGAAAGAAATGTACAAAATATTACATTTGTCACTTAACCCCTTGCCTGCCGCGTATATATATGCCTTGCTAAGCTGATGTGTTGACTGCCCTGGGCGTATATATACAGCTCTCCGAAATACACTACACTTCTCTGCAATGCTTTGTTATCAGTAAAGCTAGACTAATTGCTTTGGAATACAGTTGAACGTTGTTATCATTATTTACGATGGATTTGCCTATTTTAAGGTGATTTAGAGTGAGGAGTATTTCTTGGAACAGGGGAAGTTGTTGCTTTTGTTCCATACGTTGCAGTTATTATTTATGCTTCTTTTCAAGTAGTTCAAAACATTTTATTCTTTCGCTTAAATTTTCGTTAGAGTGTGTTATAAAAGCTTTTTATTTTTTTTGTCGAATATGTCTGCTAGTGAGGACAATGAGCTGGATGACTATTTTCCTTCATCTTCAGGATCCGAAACGTCGGAATATGACATTACATCCGATGAAGAAGATTCTGATTACGACTGTTTGCAAGATACCCGATGTTGCACACGATTAGATATTAAAAATTTACCTGTGTAATCAAAATCCACGCTTTCCATTTTCGGGACAACCAGGAATACAGAGAAATATAACTGATGTTTCGAACCCACTTCTCTTTCTTGAATTATTTTTTGATGAGGAGCTGGTGCTCCATATTGTAACTGAAACTAACCGTTTTGCAGATCAATATATCAAGAAACATCCTATTAAAGAGAAATCAAGAACAAAGTTGTGGCATCCAACAGATTCAGAGGAAATATATGTTTTTTTAGGTATAATGATTTTACAAGGTATAACAGTAAAACCAGAAATTTCTCTTTACTGGTCGAAAAATAAACTGATCGAAACGCCAATTTTTGGAAAATTCATGAGTAGAAATCGTTTCCAACTCATCATGAAGTATTTACACTTTTCGGATAATAATTTTGACGAAAATTCACATCCAAATCCGAAACTTAGAAAAATATGGCCCATATTTTCTGACATGATGAAAAAATTTTCGACTTGCTATACACCCGAAAGAGATCTAAGCATTGATGAAAGTTTGATGCTCTTCAAAGGCAGACTGTCATGGGTACAGTACATACCATTGAAAAGAGCTCGTTTCGGAGAAAAATTGTTTGTACTTGCTGAAGCAGAGTTAGGATATATTTACAATACGATTGTATATACAGGAAAGAGTACAATCTTTGATAAAAAGTACGACAACTATGGAGTAGCTACAAAATCAGTGATGCACTTATTGAACCTTTTCTGGAAAAAGGTTATTGTGTAATTGCGGACAATTTCTATCTCTCACCAGAATTAGCTGACCTTCTTATAAAAAATATCACTGACGTATATGGAACTCTTCGTTCTAATCGACGTGATTTGCCTGAAAATTTCAATAAACTTACTTTGAAGAAAAGTGAAATTGCCGCTTTCCAAAGAGGCAAAATTACGGTATTGAAATGGCGTGACAAAAAATATGTATCTCTTCTTAGCTCTATTCATACAGCGAATCGCTCTGAAACCAATAAAAAGGTTATAAAACCAAATGTTGTCATAGATTATAACTTGAAGATGGGTGGAGTAGATAGAGCGGATCAAGCACTAGTATGTTATCCAACGACTCGAATAAGACAGAAGAGGTATTATGTGACAATATTTCCCCATCTGTTAGATATGGCTAATTGGAATGCCTTCATATTACAGAAAAAACAACTACCAAGCACTGATAATTACACCTTCTACATGAATTCGGTAGAACGCATTATTGAGAAACATCATGCTGCTGCACCACGGCCCATCAAACGACCAAAGTTGCAAAGTGACTGCCCTTTATGACTTACGGCTAGACATTTTCCGGATATAGTACCAGCAACATCTTCAAAGAAAAATGCACTGAGAAAATGCATTGTTTGTTTCAAGAAAAAAATTCGACGCGAATCCCGATACCAATGCACTGAATGTGATGTTGGCTTATGTGTACAGCCGTGTTTCAAAATATATCACACTACAGATAAGTTGTAACATCTTTTTTTCATTATACTCTTACTTTATACTTTAAATTTTGTGTTTTCGTTGTTTTTTCATTTTTGTTTTGTGAAAGTAAACAATTAGAATAGAAAGCCCACCTTTTTTTCCCTCCTGATACACCGCAAAACTACCCACGCCGGAGTGAAAACCGGTGGCACTGGGGAGCAAATCTCGTAAGCTTACCCTGGCAGGTAAGGGGTTAAATGAAGAATTTTTGCCACATGCAGATGCAAATTAGTAATATACACATTCAACATTTAAGGTAATTTATTTTAGCATTTTTTTCTTATATCAAAAATTTTTTTTATATCAAAAATGTAAATTTGAATTAAAAAATATATATCAATTAAGAAGTTATTATTATATTTATTTTTACCCAAAAGAATAACGAAAAAATTTATGTATGCTGACATTAGTAATTAAAAAAGTAATTTAATAATCTTTGATTGATACTAAGTTATGAGAAAATGATCGGACACACACACACACACACACACACACACATATATATATATATATATATATATATATATATATATATATATATATACATATAAACTTACACCCATTGTGAGCATCTCTACTGGTAAATTCTGGAGTTCCATTATGTGCTTTCTTAGGATCCGGCAATTCTTTTTTATGACCTCCATCACGTGTGTATTTACAAGCTAGACCCATATCAACCAAATATACCTATTTAAAAAGCTACAATTTAGGGTATAAATATATTCTGTACAATAAAATAACTATGAAATGCAATATATATATATATATATATATATATATATATATATATATATATATATA
>JAPDSC010125070.1:1022484-1035193 GCA_026290005.1 Latrodectus geometricus | reverse complement strand
ATATATATATATATATATATATATATATATATATATATATATATTTGATAGTGCAAATTCAGATTTTTCAGTTATTTTATTTTATCTGTGTCTCATAGGTAAATTTTGTTTCACATGCAATGAGATAAAGAACTTTATCGAAAGTCTGAAGCATCCCCTAGTTTAATTTTTGCTTGCTTCTAGAAGTGTTTATTAAAAGATTAATAGCTCATAATACAATCTAGTTCCACTTGCATAAGCTCATTCTCTGCAAATAAATTTGTATGAATTCTGGTTTAACCGGGTGAAATATTTTGCGTCAATAAAAGGCCTTTGTGAATATCATAACTTCTGGAGATCTGCCATTCCATAAGCAGAGACAATAGCTCCCCTGGACTGCATCACTACTGCTAGAAGAGCTGTTTTCTCAGCCCAACTTGGTAAATTCCTGCTATCTTAAGAGAATTATATTCTTTATGTAATGGATATCCAAAGCTTTACATTCACTTCACAAGTAAGCTATCTGACAGCAGAACTGAAATCAGAGGACATGAAAATTGTGCCAAAAGAGTGTCCAAATTCTTTCCAAATATAAATAAGGATAATGAATTAGTTAATATTGAAGAACTCAGTAATTCTGATATAATTTTTCTGCTTTACCTGAGAACAAATTAGAAAAAGTTTTGCAGGAAATCCAAAAGAGTGACTCATCAAGAAATTTTCTTACTTATGATAGTATTTTAACACTGTTCCTTCTTAGTTTCATTGGCTATCATAATGGCTAAATCAAAGTAATAATAAATCAACTAATAATAGTAAATAATTGGAAAATGTTAGATAAAATAAAAATTTATCTACCTAGCAATTTAAAATATTTTGCATTTCAAACACACACAAAAAAAGATTGGTTGTGATAAATTATACTTTAAAACATATTGTAAGGTAATTAGATATAATATATAATAAGGTAATCCTAGTAAGTTATACATGGTAGCAGATTTGGAATTACTTTTTGATAAAATTACACCATGTCATTCTTCAAGTTTAGTATCAATATTGTAAGGTTAGTAATGCTAACTTGCAAAGATAAATTGATAAGTGTTCTAAAAAATTAACTCAATTAAACAGACAATACAAAAAAACTCTCAGGTAGAAAAAATACTGGAAAGCACCAGAATTCAAAATCCCACTTAACACTTGCTACTGCTACATTCTTTAAAATGGTTCATAAAGGCTGCAATTGACTAAATTCTCACAACTTACAAACAACAAAACTAGGAAGGAATTGTCTTTCAAGTCCTTTAAATCATCAGGAATGAAAGATATTGCATTGGTCTCTCTTACTGAAAGTGTCTAGTTTACTATCTTAATTTTCAATTGTTTTAAGATGTACCCTATTGTTTGGAAGAATACAAAATTAGTTTTTCCTCCATACAATAGAAATGAGGTCAAATCTTTTAAACCCAAAAGCAATCTAATTTTGAAGTTTTTACCCTAAGTACCAAATTAAACTTAAAATACATTTAGAGAAGCAATAACATTAATTCCCTGGTATTTTAGACTTTAAATTAAACTGGAAACAGTAGATGTAAAAAGTTATCGAAAATGTTACTGTCAGACTCTCTTATAAAGAGACTTGCTGGACTTAAGTGAAACTTCACAAGATGTTTTGATCACCACCACAATTTTTTTTCCTCTCTATCTTTGATCCTAGTGTTAAGATTCTCATTTCAGCCACCAAAAATGTTTTTATCCAAACTTGACATTGCACAGAATAATGCCTTGAATCACCAGTGGTGCTTTTTCTACACCTGTTGTTGTCCTAGAATTGCAGAATGGCATTAATTGTTTACACGGCAGATATCTCTACGCTGTTACAATTCTTGGAGAGAGATTGTTACAATAGAATGCCACCTGGCCTAACTATCGCCTATGTGCTACAACTGAAAATATACAATTCTTTCTTGTCAAAAAGCCAAAAAATCTGATTCTTTGGATATTCCAAGCTACAGAGACCTCTCCTTTAAATCATCTATCTTCCCAGATACTATGAAATATGATACTCTAGTTTTTGAACTTATTCTCCATGTGCTATTTGTTTGGGTAAATGTCATCTTTACCCAAACTGAACTTAAAAATGCAGCTCATGTCACCATTAATAAAAGATATCCAAATGACACCTGGATAAACATTTTTACTATTGGTTAAGTTGAAAGAAATTCTGAACAGGCAGGAGTTAGCACCTACACCAATCATTTCCAGATCAAGGAAACTTTGTGCTTAAATTTAGATAATTTTGTTGGTGAAATGTCTATTTGCCTGGCCCTCTGGGAAATCTTGACAAGATCTGAACAAAATTTTTCCTCCTTCATTGATTATTAAGCTCTGATGCATGCTATCCCTAGATACGTTCCACAACTCACATCCATTGAAATCAGATGTAAAGACATTATTAACACTCTGCTGGGTGATGAGAAGATTTTTCTACAGTAGCTTATGGGGAAACAAACAGGCATAAAATCTTGAAAAAGAAATATCAATCATTTTGCCTTCCAATCTAAGAAACATTAAATATCTCATCAAGCAAGGAATTCTTAGACGCCAAAAAATTTCAAACAGAGAAGTGGCAATTTGTAAACTGTGAGAGGACTTCTCAACATCTTTCCAGCCAAAAATCTTTTCAGAGCTATTGGAGTCTTGTTTTTTCCTATACTTATTGGACATAATCTACAGGCTCATTTTCACAGACTCAAACTTATGGACTTTTCACACTGCCTTTTGTGCAAAGACAGAGTTGACATGGGATGCCGCATGTTTCTGGGATTGTACTACTCTTTGAGATGTCTGTGATTCTCTTTCACTTAAAATGCTCTCCTGCTAACTGGAGACATTTCATTTTTATATTGGACTACATGATTTCATATGCTCAAAAAAGCCAACCAAAGGATGTAATTAAAAAAAATATTGTATTCTATTAAACTTTTCAAAATACCATAAAGTTTACATTTTACATTACCAAATGTATGGAATTTTAAAGATACATTTAATTACATTCCATAATACAAATGCTTATAGAATAACTATTATGTTATAAATTATTTTCAACACACAATGGTTTAAGTGTATCTATATTCTTTTAAAAATTAATAAATAAACACCAATACACATTCTTAAATAAAAATGTCATTCTAGTTTCAAAACAGTTTCAGTTAAATATATTTTATTGAAGTAATGTAACATTTTAAAATTTATCTATTTAAATCTTTTATAAGATGATTTTCTTTATCAAAATAACTAAGACATGTTACATACTAAAAGAAATATATAAATAAAAATTTATACACACATATAATTAAAACACAGATTAGACCATTAAAATATATTTAATCTCCATGTATTCAATTATGAACTCTTCAATACCCGGAGAACATTTGTACTACATATTGTGCACAATGTGAATTGGAGTAAATTATATACATGTTATTTCAATTTGATTTGAAATATTAAACATGTTGAATACTTTATCAGAAGCATGGTTCTATTTTATTTTGTCGTGTGACTTCATTTAGTGTAAAGTTAAATTTAGTTTTGACATAAGTTATCCACTGCTTCTGAACAATAGTGGACTCATTAGCTGTATTTCTTATTATTTATATTTCCTACAATATTTGTAGAAATTTTTCACAAGCGCAATTTTTGCATAACTATATCATGTAATTTATATTTGATGTTGATAAATGTGACAATATCTAAGAAATTAATAAATTAAAGAACAATAAGCAAAGTGAGAGTAGAATAAAATATAACAAAAATACCAAAGTAAACTGTTCCAAAACCACCCGAACCAATCTGAGTTCCAATAATCCAACATTTCTTAGTTGCATCAGATATTTGAAAACCTTCAGGTATACTTTCTGGTAACTGATAGCCTTTAGCAGCTGCTTTTTTACAAGGTTTCCCTAAACAAATAAAATATATTATTTTAACAATATCAACTGTAAACTCAAACAAACAATTCTGTATTAACAAATCAGCTGACAAAATAAACTTGATGCATAAACAATCACAATTTGAATAAATATTTTTTTCTCAATTACTGATACAGTTACAAAAATATTAATGAGTTATTTTTCGGTATAAGATGATCAATACTACTTGAAACCAGGGGAGACAAGTCAACATTTTGCCAACATATAAAATAAAATTCTTAAAGTATACATATTAAAAACTGTAAGAATATATTTTTTTATTGCTTTGAGAGTAAGACCATTTAGAAATCATTTAAAGTTCTTGAAAAGGGAGTTTATAATGGTTGGCAATATTTTGTTTAGAATCAACATCATTTAATGAATATACTATTTGGTCTAGCAAGTAATAGAATATCAATATACCCATTAAAAAGAATTTTTTAAAATAATATTTGATAAATAAGGACAATTTTAACCCTCTGCATATTGCAAAGTATTTATACTTTGCAGAAAATGAAAGGCAAAGAGGTAGGCTCATCACCATTATAATTTAGTCTTATCTTGCGAAATTTAGGTGGTGAAAATCTTATAGAAAATTCTTTTGATTTCAAATGAAAGCAATCATTGAGATAAGGAAGTCACAAATTATGTGAGAATGACTGTAGCTTGGCAATTATCTTGACAATGTTTTCATACAGTTTGCCTTGGAAATCAAGGTGTACCATAAAAACTGATAAATCAATAATCCTCAGCATTAAACTTTAAGATTTACATATGTTGATTATTTACATACATATGTTGTGAAATAACTTGTATCTGCTTAATATATCATCCAAATTTTGTTTTATAAATTTTTCCCAAAATTCATATTTTTTATACTATTTTCTTCACATAATAATCACCATTTAAAAATCAAAATAAAATTCTTTTACAATATTTTTCAAACATGCACAAGGAAATTTATTTTCGGTAAAATATTTTAGGGTGCCCCCTAGACAAACATGGCGATTTTTGTTTGGCTATCAATTTTATTAGCGATTTTTGTAGGCACAGAACAATCAGAATACAATTGGGTTTTGCCCAGCTTGGCGAGAATATAGGATCACCCTAATGTATGGTCTAACCTT
The DNA here is from genome assembly GCA_026290005.1 of Latrodectus geometricus. NCBI lineage: Eukaryota > Metazoa > Arthropoda > Arachnida > Araneae > Theridiidae > Latrodectus > Latrodectus geometricus. The sequence goes on along the minus strand of JAPDSC010125070.1, from coordinate 1,030,119 downwards.
ATTTTCTAAATCCCTAATAAGAAGCAATGGTAGAAAACTGTAACCACTAAATCCTTGTTCTTACACATGTCAACAATGATGGTAATACATATACTTATTATCTTCAATATTCCAAATGTCCTATATAAACTTCATTCAAGAAGCTAGAAACTTATCTTCAGAATTTGGATACATTTCTTAGATAATCAAATCCCTATAATATTCTATAATATCAAAAGTATTTTAACTGAAATAACTGTATTTAGATTGATACTAAATGAAAACTGGTTCGGCAATGAATTATTTTAACCCCGAAATCTTAAGTAATAAAGATAAAGAGGAAAGGAAAATCTTATTATATTAAGGAGGAAATAGAAAATTAAAATGGCAATTGAGAATGTTTAAGAAAAATTTCTAATAAACTTTTTCTCGCCAATGAGGGAAAATTAGACGCTCTACAATGGAAGTAAATGTAGGCCATAAGAAACATTTAAAATGACTAGGCAAGTAAACAATCACAACAATTTTTACTAAATAGATAAAGGAATTTCAAAAATACTAAATAAAGGAGATTAAAAGAAGATAACTATAAATGGAAAAATTCGGCAAATTATCTAAAGTAGATAAACTTTAAAGAAATGTGTAGGCGCAGAAATAATCAAATAATAAAAGAGCAAGAAATAGCAAAATATAAATAACTAAACTATTTGAAGAGTGAAATTCTTGTTTAAAAGAAATATCAGATAATTAAGTGAAATACTGATAAAATAAAATCACCTCTTCCTGCCATCAGGTTAGAAGTATTTATAAACGTATAAAAAATATTCCCAATAAACAAATAATAATTCTTAATTTTTTTACAAAATCAATACGTAAGTGGCAAAAATACTTTTTTCATTAATTCTTAAGAACTATCAACAAACAATAAAAACCGCATTTAAATCAAATAATGTTGCCAACTTAATAAAACTAATTTCATTCATTATCGAGCTGCCTCCCCTCCCACATCATATTAACTATTTATACTTATTCAAGAGGAATACATACAAATGTTAAAAAATTAAGATAATATAGTTCCCTGAAAGAAAAATTATAAGGATTTATTCAGGAGAGTTTACAAAAAATATTATTTTCTTTCTGTGCTGCTCTTATCTAAATCATAATCCGTTTCTTGGGATAAGATAGTCGCTTCGGTTACAAGAAGTCTCTAAGTCAAATCATGGACTAGCTAGTAGGATCTTATTCTTAGGACTAAAATAATTAAATTCTTCGAAGTAAACTAATATATGTGAAATCTGCGCAGGAGTCTAACTTCTCTCCTCTTTCTTAATATAGACAACTTTTATTGAATTTCCATGTTGTTGGGCTTCTTCTATCATACAGTTATATGTCATCTTTATTATTTTATCTGCTTAACTTTTGCAAAGGTCCTGGTCCTTCAGTGAAACAAAATTTGGCAAAAGTGGACAACCATTAGTTCTGAGAGTGTTGGTTTTCATCCCAGGAAATTCAAGAAGATCAAATTCTAAAAATTCCAATTTTAAATACTCCAAATTAAATCGAAGAACTCGCAGAAAACGTGACTTTCATACATTCGAGTTTACTTTTCCAATCTTAAAACTACCAAAAGAAATTATCTGCAATAGTTTCAACGAATAGGATGAATCTAATAGTCATATTAAAATCTCTTCACCGATGCATAGAAACAGGGATCGAACCAAAGTATCGCTGTTTTTAACTTCAAACCAAGATTTGTATCACCTGAAAAGTTAACTCGCTAAACACTATTTTTTACTCCTGAACTTTTGGCTCTGTTTACAGCTGTTTCTAAAATCTGTGAAGGGACAGAACGCTATCTAATTTTCCCCGATTTTTATTCTTGTTTCTCCTCTCTATCTTCACGTAACGAAAAGTTTTCATTAATTATTCTACAAATAAAAGCAGTCATACAGACTTTTTAGAGCAACAATAAATTTGAGTCTGGGAACATTCTGGAATAAAGGGTAACACGAGATAGCTGATTTGCTTGTGAAATTTGTTGTTCTCAGCGCTTATATCCTTTGAGGCCCTTATACCTCCAAACTATATCCCCTGAGAGTCTTGGTTACTACACAAAAAAATCTTCCATCTCCATGATTTTAGTTCGGAAAAACAGCAAATATTCCCCTATTTCTCACATTTGACATCTATTCGAAAAAATATTCTACTCTTTTTTTCGAGCAAAGAATGTTTTGATGGCTAGGGCCCGTACTCGTTTCATTCCGACGAACCCTATTCTTTACTGATTCTACCTATCTCCCTCAGGAAGTTGCCTGTGTGGCGAGAAGGAAACAACTGACCATATCCTTCTAAATTGCCTTTCATAAAATGTCCCAAAAAATGACTTCTGTAAATCTTTGGGAATTGAAACATGGCCCTTCTCTTGAATTTTTAAGCATTCCATTAATCTGAAAATGAAAACTGGAGTTGTCTGCGACACTGGAACTTCCTGATAAGAACTTCCAAATTTTAACTTTGTGTCAATATGTCATGATAACGTCACCTTACGCCTATCTGTAATTGGAGAACGTTTCTCTCACTATTTCTAAGTAGTCTTATGTTATGTTGTTCTATTTTCCGAGTACCAAAAATGAGTCCGGTGACATTGTCCCGGACAGAACAATGAATAAAAATGATCAATCCATAATTTTTATTTCAACTAAGCATTTGTTTGTTTACTTTCTTCAATATGAGCTATAAGAATATTTAGCATTGAGCTCAGAAAAAGCAGATCATAAGCTAAGCTAACTATATCGCACCAAATATTTTACGGTGAGATTTATATTTCAGGGTCATCATTGAGATTGTTGTCAGAAACGCATCATCATAAATTCACTTATACACTGCTCAAAACAATTAAGGATATTGCGGTTTTGGGTGGATCTTGTGGTTGGGAAACGTTTTAGCTGATTGATACGTGGTCGGCAGACGTAGTAGGTTATATGAGAATAAATTACACATGTTTGACAGAAAAAAATGCATTTTATTGCGCATTTGTATACAAAAGGAATGAAACACAATTTATGCATATGAGAAAAAAAAAAAAAAAAGAATAAGAAAAAGTCTTGTCTTCAAAGGAAGTCATTTTCAGTAGGGAGTATGGTTTCCATGAATGGCCAGCAACGTTGAACACCTTTGAGGCATGGAGTCAATGAGGCTATTACTGACAAGTTGGGGTATTCTGTCCCACTCTTCCAGAAGAGGTCTTTCCAGTTCTTAGAGAGTTTGTGAGGGTGGTTGGTGGAAAGCAACTCGTCTTCCTATAACGTCCCAAACTTGCTCTATTGGATTCATGTCTGGAAAACATACTGGCCATTCCATTCGTACGATTCCTTCCTTGAAAAGGAAATCCTCAACCAGATTAGCACAATGTGGCCTGCAGTTATCGTCCATTAAAATGAAGTCATTTCTGATCGCTGCATCGTAAGGGACTACAATAGGTCTGAGGATCTCATCTCTATATCGGCGACCAGTCAGAGGTCCATCTCGAATGATACAGAGGTCTGTGGGTCTGTCAATGGAGATGCCACCATACACCAACACTCTCCCACCACCAAATCTGACACTTTCGTGCCCGAACGCAGGATTATTCCTACTGTCGCGATCCCTCCAGATGAAAATAGGCCTATTATCAGGATGAACAGAAAAACGGGACTCGTCAGTAAAAAGAACATTTCTCCAGTTCACATGCTCTTCACATTTCTCCTTCAGTTACCATGCTCTGTTGCCCACTCCCTGCGGTCGCGAAGATTCCTTGATGTTAGTTTAACACATACTATCGATCGGCGAGCATACAGACCTACACCATGGAGCCGATTTCGGACAGTCTGAGTTGAAACCGGGGTGTCAGTAGCCGAGCGAAGGTGTTGTTGGAGAAGAGTAGAGTTCATATTTCGGTGTCTCCGAGCCATTAACACTAAATAACGATCTTCATTTGGGCGTTGTTGCCCGTCTATGATCTTGCCCTGGTCTTCGGCCTGCATTTCCAGTCTCCAAAAAACGGTTCCAGATCCTGGAAATCACACTTTGTGAGACTCCAATGGCTTGCGCTACTTCGGCTTGAGTTTGTTCCCTTCTAACCTATGAACAACTCTCCAAGCTCCTGAATCCGTAAAATGATTTCGCTGAGATATCGTACTCATCGCTGAGACACGTAACAAAGCAATCATTGAATGTCGATCATCCTTGTCTTCATTGTCTTTTATTCAGCTGAAAGTAAAATTTCATTCACTGCCGCTGAAGTGACGCTTTTGACGTCGAACTCAAAATTAGCATACTCCACAGTTTGAAAATCAGAAAAATTTTTCATTTGTGATTCTCTTCTTCCATTTAAAAAAAAAAAAAAAAAAAAAAAAAAAAAAAAAAAAAAAATCTCTTAAATCTTTATTTATATAAAACTTACAATATCCTTTAATTGTTTTGAGCACAGTGTAGTAAGAAACATACATAATATAATTTGAATGATAAATTAGCAGAATACTTTTAATTTGGAACTAAAGTACCATCTTATAAAATTTTAAGACTTATAGAGACTTATGAATCTAGAATTTAACGTCTTGGGTACCATTAAATTATTTATTTATTATAGTTAAATCTAATATGTATATACATGCAATAATCGATCAATTAACTACATATTAAAATTATCAATAAAATACATTTTAAGTAATGAATTAAATGAAAATAAGATTAAAAGAATATATGCTTTGTATATTCACCTACTAATGTTTAGTGTGTTTATTTTATCCTTAATGGGTTTAAAAATTCTGAGTAATAGACTCCTTTACTTTTATTGTTCAATGATTTATTGATTTATTATATTTTACTTTATTTTCGATCAAAGTAAATATTCCTCGTTCCTAGTATCACGTATCATGAATAATTTTATTAATGAATTGTGTTTATAATGACTATATATCCTAAGTTTTATTCTTATGCTCATTCACAGTATTTGAGCAAGCGGCTGAGTGGTTAGCGCTTTCACCCCTTCAATTACACAATTCATGGATTTATATATATTATATATATATATATATATCTAGAATATATCATTATATCATTATATATATATATCATTATATATATATATAATGCCATTATGTCATTCATTTGACTTAATTTTTGTTATCTTTTAAAAAAATAATAATAAATAATGGTTATTTCTTTCATCAGAAGAGCAAATGTTCGAACAATTGCCAAATATTTGCTTCAAATGTTTCAATTCAAAATTTTGTTTTCAGTTTGTTTTTCAGTTTCTAAAAGAAATTTACAAGCATGTTTAGTTGTCTTATTTAAAACACCTCTAATGGCAGGCCAGAAAAATTTTATTTATTTTCTAAAATTTTATTATTCGTTTACATCCAGTTACCATTAATTCAGGCAATTTATAGTTCAATTAAATATAGAAGGAAACAAAAATTATATTGAACAGAACTTGAATAAAAATTCTATTTATATTTTATGAAGTAGAATTAAATTAAAAAGTTTTTATAAACATGCAAATTAATTTTAAATATTAACACTATGACTCTATTTAAATTGTAACTCTACAAGTTGAATCCTGTGGTGCTTTTAATTATTTCTGTTCCAGACACTATATATCCATGTATATGGTCATGCTGAATGAAATCACCATTTATTGGTGCAAGAGCAAAGGAGGCTGATGACGTCTTCAATTACTGAATCTTCTAATCAGTAAAGACTGAATGAGGAGACGTATAACTGCTGAAATACAATGTGCTGTGTATGCAACATAGTGGGTTCACATCGGGATTGTTCCAAAACCAATAACACAAAACTGATCTAATAAAAGTTGCCCAACCAGAAGAAATTATTCATGAAGAGGCTAGAGTGATTATCTTTAAAATGTAAAGGAAAACTGACAATAATTCGATTGAATTCGTGTAACCATTCCAATTTTCAAACTGATTGCAAGTAAGCAATTAAAATAGGACTGCTTTAAAACTAGGAAGCTTGTAGTTAATTAACTGTTCTCATTAACTTTGTCATCCTATATAAGTAATCAGCAAAGATTTGTGCTATTGACGGAGTAAATCAATAATTAAAATGTCTTGGATGGGATACCTTTCTATGTGGATACATCACTTCTCATATATCGATATATATGCATGTATATGTAATGTATAATATATATATACATAAATTGTACAAATAAATTCAAATAAACTGCTACAAGATTACATAAGCTTCTTTTCAAAACTCTAGAACTACATTCAAGCAAAAGAAAGAGTCATACTTTGATCCTAACTGGCTATTATACTGTCATAACTATATCTATCTATATATCACGTTATTGTTATAATAATTAACTATTCATACGTATTACATATTTGGAAGGTAACGTAAAATTACTTTAGGAATGTTTAATAATTAGTTGACAAACTTAGCAAACAAAAATATATTTTTTAAAAATTGTCTTGATTAGAAATGACGCATTGAAAAATATTAATGTTCGTAAAATTTGTTAAAATTTCAATTGAAAACGAATGAATTTTTTTTTCTTATTAGAAACCTCAGTTTTATTTAAAATTCAAGTGATTATAATAAAGATTTATGAAATTTAAATGAGATAATAAAATTAAGGCGATTCACAAATTAAGATAAATGAATTATATAATAATTTCTTCTCCCCAATAACTCTTTTAAAATACAATGTAATATTGTAAGTACATTGACAGTGGATTTAGATTGTAAAAGCAGATTATCATTTGTAAAACAATTAGCAGATCTTATTTATTTAGTTTCAGTAAAATTTAGAAATTTAAAACTTTTTCATATTGGGTAACAAAATGGATTTTAAAACCTGTATGCTTAAGGTTTAGCTTTCAGATAATTTTTTGAAAACATTATGCAAATAATAACTTATGTTTGGATTATGAATTACATCATTTTTCTAAATTATGGTTTCAAAATTTTTAAAGGTGTAATATATTTAATTGGATTATTTTTGGAATATGTTTTAGTTGAAAATCTTCAAAGGGACTATAGTGACTGATCACTTCTTTATCAAAACTCTTTACAATTTATTATAATCTTGTTATGATTCTCAAGCTCTTGATTTAGTGAGATAATTTTGTTATTCAATGTATTTTGCATAAGATAATAAGATACTTTAACAGTGAGTGGCTCCTAATGTACTACCTAATAACTACCGGGAGGTAGTTATGAAATGAATGACGTCATATTATAAGGAATAAGGGTACAATTTCTTATGAAATTACGCCACAGTTCTTACAAACTTAACAAATATAATTAATTAATTGAGAAAAGATTTATTTTTGAAATAATTTTTGATTTTTCCAAAAGCATTGCCTGAGAGTTTATAAAGTTAATTAGCAGATGAGATGATATATGACATTGATGCTGAATTAAAGCGTTTGGGAAAGAGACATTTTATTTTTAACAAAATTATCCAAAAGCCTTCAAAATCTTACATTTTTTTATTTTAACTCTTAACTATAAAGGGTACTCCATGATTTAAAAATTTAGAATGACATCGAAGAAGTATCTTAAATGCGAGTTCTTTATATATATATATATATATAAAGATCTCGCATTTAAGATACTTCTTCGATGTCATTCTAAATTTTTAAATCA
>JAPDSC010125070.1:971536-1022084 GCA_026290005.1 Latrodectus geometricus | reverse complement strand
GGGTGCAGATTCTGGGAACGTAAGATGCGCCACGAAGTTGCTTGCGAAATGCCATCATGTCTGGCGATATCTCTCGTGCTAAGACCTGGGTTGTCCTCAACCAGGTTAAGCACAGCCTCTTCGTTGTTGGGGGTGCGCACTGATCGCTCCCGTTCTTGCCTGCCTCCGTCGAAAGATCCCGTCTGGGACAACCTCTGGTGTACTCGAGCGAAGAAGGCATGGCAGGGGAATTGCCTGTTGGGGTAACGTTCGGCGTAAAACCGCTGAGCGGCTCGTGCATTACAACCAGCAGTGCCATACGCCAAATGCATGTCAGCCAATTCAGAGTTTGTGTACCGTTTCATCCTACTACCGATCTGCAGACAAGCAACCTGAAGCTTAAGTAGGTACCGCAAGTCCAAAAGACGTGTCTGCGCATGCAACCACGTCATTTCGCGTTGTCGTCTACGCATTACGTATCTTTTGCATATCGATATGGTACGATATCTTTTGCATAAATCAGCAAAAAGTACCTTATGTAAATTTTATTGCGCGCATTGTGCATGATTAAAACCAACTAGGTTTGTAAAAAAAAAAAAAAAAAAAAAAAAAAAAAAAAAAAAAAAAAAAAAAAATTGCAGTTTAATAGCTTCTTATGATAAGTAAATTACTCTCTTGTTTTGTTCCTAACTGATCGTAGCGCCCCGTTTCCAGTTAGCGTCCAAAATGTCAACGAATTATATTTTTTGCCCAAAGCGCCCCTATTAGTGTTTCTTTTTGTACCGCTCAACTGAGTTTCAGAGAGCTCCAGCAAACAGAATCATGAAAATGCATGCCATAAGTTAAGAAATCTGTTTGTTCATCTCTTAGTAGCCTTCGAGTTTCAACCACCCTGTACTTTGACAATTTATTCCGGCTCTTACGCTTTTTGCAGGGTTCTACTTTTGGGTTCAAAATTTAAGTTAGAGTATAAACTTTGGCGAGCATGTGTTAAATTATCAAAATAACGAGCTTAAAGTTGTTGTCTAGCTCTCCAAAGTCTATAGCGCCCCCTATCAATGTTTTAAGAGATACGCTTATCAAATTAATACTGAAGAAAGTCTAAATAAACAGAATCATTTCGCCGCAAAAAGCAAGAAAATCTAACCATTTCCCTAATTTTTATGACGTTTCGAATTTCGGCACCCAAATTTTCAAAAGCGCCTAGCGCCTTACCATCGCGTCAGGGACCCTACAAAAATGTTCGTCTACATTTTTGAATGGGGTACATTCCCCATTCAAAAATGCTCGTCTAGGTATGCTCTATCGATCCTCAAAGTCTGTCACCGACGAGCTGAATCACCCTGTATATATTTAAAAATATTGCTTTGGGAAACAGAAAATGGGAAGATTGTTTTACTTGATTTTTCCTCAATAAAATGAAAGTAGGAATTGTTTTTTAGAATAAATTTTATTTTGATTAAGTATTTCTTATATTGTGCTAACTAAATAATTTTTCTAATAATTATTTATATAAAAAAAGTTTAATAAAAAGATTGCTTTAAAATCTGACTTCAGTATTTTTCTACTTTACGAAATTTTGATCTTTGATATCTATGAGTTCGGAAGAATGAGTGTCTAATGTAATTGTTAATGAAATTTGTAACAACTTGAGTCAAATCCGATTTTTAAATTTTATTATAATTTCCATATTATATATATTATGATATTAAATAATTTGAATAATAAACGTGAGTATAAAATATGTATTCTCAACTGTATTTAACTTTTCCTTTAGCATTAATATATTGGAATATAATCGATATATTTACAATAAAAAGTACTAATTGTTAATAAATTAATTTTGATATTATGTAATCTTATAATGTAAAATGATTACCAATGAAGAAATGAAATCCTTAACAAAGAAATACTATTTATTCACAAAAAATACCAACAGCCACCAAGGAACTAAGTTAACAACTTTAACAGCTGCGTACATATAAATATTTTAACTCACAAATTACAAATAAATTACCATATTACATATTATATACAATTTAATAAAAAATATGTCTCATTTGAGCATTTACAATATACATAAATTTAGTTCTTGATGTTTGTGAATACCAAGAATAAAATCATAGATTTTTGATAAGAATAATTATAAGCATCCACAAATTTTAATATAAAATTTCTAGAATGAAACATGTGATAATATTTTTATATAAATAATTTTAAATGCTGATAAATTAGAATTCATCTAAACATTGAATAAATTCCTCCATATACAGATAAGCAGTTTTTTTATACATTTATATCAAACAGTTTATACTTTAATAAGGGTACGATAAGTATACACTTCCTTCTTAATTGAAATACAAAAGTTACAAAAAAGTTTTTCTCAAAGTTTTTCTTGTAAATTAAATGCATAACGAAATGAAACTAAAACTGTAAACTAAGAATGAATAAAAAACAAGAATATAGTATAAATAAACAACAGCGATTTGCCTGCAATATCGAATAAAATTTTAAAAAACTGGATTGATCTTAAATAAAATGCCTATTTTTATTTGGCAATAATAAAATGAGCCTTTTTTATCAAGCTCTAAGATAAAACTTGTTAATTTCTGCTTCTTTATTTTTTGATCATAACTCGATTCAAATTTTAGATCTGAAGAAAGTCTCCGTATCAATAAATAAACAATATGATAAACAATAACAATAAAATTAAGCTGATGATGAAAAAGTTAACAATATCACTTTGGAAGTATAGTAATTCAAATAGATAATTTTTTTTATGAAAGTTTTTGCTTGTTAAACAGAAGATAGAGATTTTCGCATTTATTTGAGAAAATTTATAACTTTTTTAAACACTTGAACTTTTGCTTACTTTCTGCTGGCATAAGACTTCCTTCTGTGATTGAACTTGTGTGAGTGAAACCACAATCACCCCATGTTCAATATAAATTGCAGGTTTATCATGTTCAATTTGATCTTCGGCTTTGAGTGATGAACTTAGAACTAAAGTATTCAAGCAAGTTTGTTAATTTAAAGTTAATTAGAGTATACATTTATACAAAATGAAAAATAAGTTTTCTCCTTAAACTTTGCTATTTCAAGAATCTTTTCATGAGAAATCTAAACTTATATAGACAGTCCAAAGAAAATGCTCATGCAAAAGGGATTAGATACTGAGATATATGCTTCTTCATGAATTAATATTTTGACATACATACATGAATGTTTTCATCTGAGAAGCCACTACTTATATATTCTTATTTAAGTTATGATAAATATATTAATTCTTATATATGTTCCTCTTATTAGGAAATATATATAAGGCTACAAACATAAAATATGACAAAGTGTTTTTTTTAATATGTTTTCTATATTACCTAATAGTTGAAATGCATTAAGTTCATAAGCAATAATTTATACAGTGTTCTTTAATTTATGAATGTTTAAATGACATATAAAATATTTTAAGATCTTGTATATGTAGCAATATTTAATAAAATGCAATTGATACAGATTTAAGTTACATGCTCCCGAAATTAATTTATCTTAAAAATGCCTCCAAAAATATTAAGTTATGAATTGTTAGAATATTCAATATTATGCGTTTATTTTAATCAATAATTCAACTTTGTTGACAATAGTTTTCTTCATTATGATATTCCAAGAAGTGACCTTTAGTTTTTCACATAATATCTTAAATAAACATTAATACGTAACTTCTCAAGAACAGTGGATATCTTTTTACAAAAATCATTTTGATAATAAACATTTTTGATTTATATTTTTCTCATGAAAACGTTTTAGCTGAAGAATCGAATTCTTCTCAACACCGAAGAAACTAGAATTGGATCGAAGAATATCTTAATCTGTTATGAACTAAAACACAATGTTTTTATAAATACGAGACGACCTGTTTGATTAAATAAATAATATACATAATATGAAGGAAAATTATTTTAATCTTCCTTGCCATTTTAAATATATGAAATAAATATGTAAATAAATATTAAATAAATGATGGTATAGTTCATACAAAGCGCTAAATAAAAAATGCACTTTCACGTCATGTTAATGATCACAAATTCTTCTTTTATAAAGATTTTAAAAAAAAACTAAATAAAGTGTTACCCAGAATTTGGAGAAAACTTCGAAATTCTTTTTAGAACGTTTTATCTTTTATTTTGCTGTTAGAAACTAGAAAGATGTTGATAGAAATTTAATGTAATTTAAATGAAGACTGATTCTTTTGTAAATATTTTACAAAAGTGTTTTACTGACTTATTAAATATTGACTTATATAATCTATGAAATTGGAATTGAAGCAATAAAAATTAAAATTAATCTGATTATGAATAAAAAAGTAAATTTTAGTATTCAAAATCATTTTAAGCATAATAGGAAACACAACAAGCAATTTCAGAATAAAATTGATAGGCAGTTTTTTGTAATAAAGCGTATGCGTCAACAAAATTGAAAGCTTTTCGAATTTTGAAAACAATAGAAATTTTACAATTTATATTTTTATACTATCTCCTATAGTATAAATAAGATTAATTTCTTTGTTTTTAGTAAAAAGTAAAATAATAAACCAAACATATCTTAGAATGTGTCAACAATTATATGTAACAGAACTATTCAGATAGTTAATAAACACTATTTTCTCTTACGTTCTTACTTAAAGGAGAAAATCTCCAATAACATAATAATGTGTCTTTTTCTCTAAGTCATTTCTGAGATGAGAACCTTCAAAAATAGTTCCTCTACAGCCTTTTCCTAAACGGCTGATTGTGCAGGTATGGGTGCGCGTTTAAATCCGACACACTTCCCACTTCCTTCATCCTCCTCATCCTCAGACACAGGAGGATGCACATGACCGTGGAGAGCAGGAGGCAGGCCAAGAAGGCTGTGGTCACTGCGGTCAAAGCTAGCACTGGTAAACACATCGTACTACTAGGCATCTCATCTGCAATACAATTAAAACCCTTAAACAAATTTAATAATAAATTTTTTAAGAAACAAATCTTATGCATTAGCCTATGTAAAAATATTGAAGAATTGCTATAATTATAGTAATTTTTGGAGATACATTTTTTGATACAGGTTGAAAAAAGATTAAGTTATTAAGATATTCTCTCTTTATATTGAGAGACTGTCTTTAAAAGGGATTAAAGTTTAAAGAGATTTTCTTTAAAATGTACTAAATTATTAAAAGATTCTTTTTGAAAAGGATTAAAATATTAAGATACTCTTTAATGAAAATAAAATTGAAAGTAATTTTTTTTACAAAGAATTAAAACAAAAAGCGATTCTTTTTAAGAAATTAAAACGTTAAGAGATTATCCTTAGAAGAGACTGAAATATTTAGAAACTTTCCTTAAAAGTGATAAAAACATTAAGGAATTATCACCTTGTCTCTCCAAAAGAGATTAGAATATTAAGAAACTCTTTTTAAAAGGGATTAAAATATTTAAAAAAAAAAAAAAAAAAACAATCAGAATTAAATTGAATGTCATGAGATATTGTAGTCAGTACAATAGATATAATTCGTATTTCAGTTAAATAGTGACTAATTTGATATTAAAATAGCACTACTGACGTATTAATTGCAATAGAGAATATCTAATTTTTTCGTAAGAGTGTGATTTCAATTATTTGAGATTTATTGCTTTTCTCTCACAAAGAAGGAAATATTTTTAGGTTGAAAAGATAAGCTACGTAAAAATAATTGTTTTAGAAAAATATAAATGGATTTTTAAAATTTATTTCTGTTTATTAATTAAATGAATTTTTCAGAATAAGACAAAAAAAAAGTCAACTTTTTATATATATTATGTTTTTAAACTATTTCAATTTTAATATTTCAGTAGAAAAATACCTAAAAATATTTTAACCTAAAATATTCACAAATAATATACTTTAAGTCTCAAATTATGCATACATGGATCGATATAATTATATTTTTTCCTTGAAATATTAATCAAAGAAAGAATTGCTCTTAAAAAACTACACTGTTAATTTCCTTTTTGAATTATAGAATATGTTTGTGAAATATTTTAAATAAAAATAATTTGAAAAAATTGGTTAATTAATTAAGAAATCTATTTTAGTGTAATTTAAAGGTCCAAGTATTTTATGAGATGATAAATGAGTTCAATTAAAAATAAATCCGATTATAGATATTTTTGCCAAAATTTTAACTCATTTATATTGGTGTTATAGATATTTTTTTTTTACCATAGATCAGTTTAAAACATCAAGTATTTAATATCAGAATCTTACAAACTTAAATGTGATTTTTATCAATAATAAGACGCTTACCAGGCTTTCCAGCTGTAGAAGCTTCTGAAGATTCTTGTAAGACCTGTAAAGCTTGGAACAAATTCACATTCTCGGAAGTTAGAGAAGAATTAATCGTTTCGAACTTCAAGTCAGTTGATCGCTTAGAGAGACTTTTCCAATGGCACCTTTGAGCCTTTTCATCATAAAAACAGTTGAAAAATATTATTATTGACTGAAAAAATGGAAATACATAAAATATTGCCAAAAGTTTAATATAACATCATTCTTATGTTCAAATTCGGTTTAAAATATTGAAACACTGAATAATTTGCTTATGTAGGATATTAAACTGTCATGTATTTTCTGTATAGTTTTTCTTGTCTTAAAAATGTTTGAATTATACATTAAATAATATAAAATTTAATATTATTATTTGACATATATAATTTTAAGGAAACAATATCAATATGCACACATACTACGTGTGTGTGCTTCGTTAAAGAAATATTGACTTATTTTGAGTTATATATATATATATATATATATATATATTAACATTGTTTTTAAGAATTATAAAATTTTTGAATTTATAGGTCAACGTTATATGCTAAAAATAGAAAGCCAATAAAGTGATTTTAAAATGCTTAGATGAGACAAGTGTAAGGAATCGAAATGTTTTTCTTTAAATCATTAAATTCATTTAGTGGCTTAATGTTATTAGGATTATAGAAATTAATTTTTAATTAATGGATAAAAACAAATATTTTTTTTGACAAAAATGTTCGATCTTGTTCATAAAATGACGCAAATTGGGGGGAAGAAAGCTGCATTCCTACATGCACATTTGTCGGAATGGGTTCATCGAAGATTTCTGAATTTATTGGAAAATTGTTTCCTATGAAAAGTTTTCCGGAAGGAAATTTACGTTATGCGGTGGATATTAAAATGCTTTACAACAACCTTTCTAAGTGCATGAATCAAACAATTGCATTGACTTAAATGCTTCTTTTACTAAATTCAAGTATTGATATATTTTGGAATAACATGGAGTTTTAGTGCAAAAATCACGTATTTTGCTACATTCAAGACAAAAGTTTTAAACTCACTGGACAAGTTCCATGACACATATGAACGTCACATTCCAAGTACAATGCTGGACTGCTTGTGAATCGAAATGCTTTGAAATAGGCATAAAGTGCAACGTGATTCGTTCCACTTGTACTACGAATACCTCGGAAGGGACTCATCAATTGCTCTTTGAGAATGCATCTGTAAGAGAAAATAGTTTACAGACATTAATAAATAATTTTCAACATTCTTTTAAGAAGATATAAATTAAAAACGAAGCAGTCAATCTAATATACCCATTGGCATCAATAAGTTGCAACCTCTTCTTAGCTCCGTTATGTGCATAACAACTGCTTACTGCAACATCGAATTCAGCTGCAAATGCAAGGAAATACGCGTGTAATTGAAATATTATTTAAATAAACTCTATGTATTGCAGGATAACAAAATTAAGTGAAAATTTATATAAGCATTCTTTTTATCAAAACTAAAGCTACTTTTGTATTTAAGAAGCATTTAGCTTTTGCTTGAAAGAGCTAAGAATCGAAGGCACGATTTACAAACATTATTTTAAACATAGTTTACTTTTATAGCCACAATCAATAATATTAATGTGTATGTTATACTCACTACTATCACTTTCCATGTGAATCATCAATGTTAGTGGATCACCAACCGTAACTGGGCCAGTTAGACGGTTTCCTGAAGGTCCAAAACCAGTTCGAACTTCCATATAGCACTGAGGGGGGGACAATGTAACTAAATATGGGCTTGCTGTATTTTTCCTATCAAAATTTCATGCAATTTTGCATTAATAATTAAGCTGAATTTTGATATATCATTTTTTATGAATGCATATTTAATACGAATAAAGTGCATTAGATAAAATCTACGCTTCATTTTTTTTTAGAAAAACATATCTAAGTAACTATTTTATCAATGTTTGGTGATATGTATATATATTCATTAAAAATATTAAGTTAATTGAGGGTCTAAATGTGCAATAAAATATAATTTACATGAATGTTGCTGCAGTATTACAAATATTGAACATCCCACATAATGTTTTCAAATATAATAGTATAGAAAATGTTAAATTACATACTCCACACCAACTACTGGGAAAGTTACAGTTCTACGAAATTCATAACCATATTCACAAGTCACTTGGAAATGCTCATCCCAATCTTCTTCTATTTCTGAATTGTATTGCACAGTTATGGTATTCCACATGAAATGATTTCGGTCCTGGAAAAGCAATTTGCATAGTTTAAAGTGTCATAATGGTAAATGATGCAAAAAAAATCAGAATCTCACCTTTTGAATGTAATGTTTTAATTGTGTAATTAAAATAATAAATTCAAAAAAATAATATGTATTATTCCAATTAATGTTTTAGATATTTTTTTTTAATTAGAATGTTGTTTTTGAAACATATAGTAAAAACAACATTTTCTTATATTTTCTCTGTAAAGAAAAGTTTAGTAATATTAATGACTATATTATTAGCATTCCCTAGTTTTGTGATTATCAACATATTAATGCTTTTAGTAATCTACACGGATATAATTTACAGGTTTCAATTTGTTTTGAAAATAAAACGTAAGGTTGTTGTAATTTCAATAAATAAATTACACATTCATTAATATTTTAATAGAACAGGGTGTGCTTTTACTTGAGATAAATGAGAAACAGGAAATAAATAATATGTTTTGA
The DNA here is from genome assembly GCA_026290005.1 of Latrodectus geometricus. Lineage (NCBI taxonomy): Eukaryota > Metazoa > Arthropoda > Arachnida > Araneae > Theridiidae > Latrodectus > Latrodectus geometricus. The sequence continues at coordinate 1,013,042 of JAPDSC010125070.1, read as the reverse complement.
GTAGAAATAAATAGTTTGTTTGCTGTTTTTGGGGTTTTTAGTCCAATTTATATGAGAAAATTTATCAATACCTGTATACGAAGCATTGCTATATAGTCTGGTACTACAGAAATTTATAATGTTCTATAATGGAAGGATGTATTTATTACCTAATATCTTTAAATATCTCATAACATTATCCAATTTAAATGTATAATATAGAACATTTTTATATATAATCAAATTTGAATATTCAAATTATCGAGAATGAAAAGCCATTAAAATAACGTATCATTAATTATTTAATAAATTGAAGAAAAAAATCCGAATGAAAAAAAATTATATGAATTGTAATAATAATCTATATTTGAAGTCTAAACTATATTATTTTAAACTGCAGATAATATCAGATTTTCTTTAGTAGCTACTTGTTTTTCTTGATAAAATGTTAAAATATGCTTACAGGAACTTCATTTGAAGATGGCTCGAATTCAGGTCTTCCCAAAGTACCACAGCGATTCAATCGGATTGAGAATTCATAGCGATCATGTCCTGATCCATTAACATAGACACAATCACTGTCATGAGCATAACCTGTGCTATACACTAAGCCATCGAAGGAGCCATTAAACTGAATTGTTATTTTCATATAATTGCTAAAACAATCAGCTGTTACATCTAGAAAATATAGATACATTAGCGAGAATTATTTTGTATATCTTTCAATCAAAATGTGAAGGAATTTGATATACTATGAAGCACAAATAATAACAATTAAAGAATTACATTGAAGTTTTTTATTTCAAGTGGGTCTTTAAACTTATGTAAATTTATATACTACAAATAGAATGATTTAAGTAAATAGATTAATTGTTTAGAAATACAGATCTCAAATTCTGTAGATAAAAGAAAATAAGCAGCCTAGAAAAGAAAAATTAGAGACTAATTTCTTCTTGGAATTTATTGCTTACAGACGCTGGGAATTCGTCAAGGAAGCCAAGGAAATCATGAGAGTGAAATTTACCGAATCAATATTTGCTAGAGATGAATAGAGGAAAAGCTGAGTTACTTTGATGGCAATGAAGCTCGGTTCAATAATCTCTTAGAAATCACAGAAATAGGAGTAACATTAGAATGTATTTTGCTTACCAATTCCTAATAACTAATTTTTCTATTTATTTGAAAAACCTTCCTTTTGGAGACAATGTAAATATAGCATATTATAAATCTTTTGAAAATTTTGTTAAAAATTTGTGGTATGTGGATGAAATATTAAAAAAAAATGTTGTAAGAATAGTTTAATAAAAACCAAATACATACAAATAACGCTATTTTCCAAAATTGTATAGTTAGTTTTTCAATATAACAAAAGCGTAATAAATAATTCTATTGCATCTTTTAATGTTGATATAAATTGTTATTAATATGAAAGAGGAATTCAAAAGATAAAGTGTAAAATAATATTTCACATTATCATAAAATACTAATATCATATTTTATGATAATGTGAAATATTTGTCTTCTAAAGGGTTGAATCGTAATAAATTCATTGTTGATTGATTAAATCTTCTGATTTAAAATTCTAAGAGTATATCAAAATACGTATTTATATAATTAGAAGTTCAGTAATGATTCAGTTATTGTTAATAAAACAATAATTTAGCATGAGTTATACTCAACAGCTGCCGAAATAATTTTACTTTTGTTGAGTTAAAGACATAATTTTCAGACTTGCAATCTCATCTTAATATACTTTATTTAAATTATAAAAGGAGATTTAGTAATAAATAAATAATGAGATAAAATTATCATTGTGTCAGATTTTGACCCAACTGAATTAAGGCTATTGCTTGAATCTTAAAACTCACTTTAAAATTATTGTAATTTTAATGTGTAAAGAATAAAATGGCAATAAAAATGCGTTTTACAATAACTAAGATAAAATACAAAAGCCTTTTATAATATCGAAAACAAAATGCAAAGAAAACGCTTTTCCAAAAAGGAGAAATAAAATTGCTATTTTTTATAGCAAATTTTTGCTCTCTTCAATTTTTTATGTTTTGCTTTTATTTTACAATATTTATTTTACTTTTAGATTGCTTAAATGTTTATAATTGATTTTGATATCGAATAATATGCTTTCTTTAAAGTTGGGAACGACTGTTTCGTAGTTTCAGCTATTATTAATTTTGAATTTATGGTTTTTAAAATTTAAAATTAATGAGGATTGTAGCAATATGATTGAGTTGCAGATTTTATTTGTTACAACCATAAAAAAGAATTAATAATGTTTATCTGAATACTTATTAGTTTGTGTAATTTTACTTCAACAATATTTTTAAGCATTTGTTACTTAATTAAACGTATTTTTTTATTATACCTAATTGTATATGTTATTAATCTTTAAAAGGAAGAAATGTTAACGTTTAAGAATGTATAAAAATAATCGGCAATATCAATCAGTATTCCTGAAATGAGATTGACATCCTATTCAAAATCTGGGTGAAAATGCGCTTTAGGTCCCCTCCTTGGCGCGATTTCAAAAACACCGATGCCATGGCGAAAATTCTACCGCTATTTCAAAGTGAAATTTAATTAGCGACCAATGAAAAGGCAAAAACAAACGAATAATTATTGAGCATGCGCGAGTAAACGCTTCAAATTCGTGAGTTAACGAAGTAGGGGACCTAAAGCGCAGATTAACCAAAATCTGTAACACCTAAAAAGTTTGATCCGTAAACACAAAAAAAAAAAAACTTGTTTGTTTGTTGGTGATAAAAGTAAATACTTTGCCATTAACTATTTCCAAATATATTGATTTCTATCCGGAAATTGTATAATAAAATATTTAAAAAAAGAAAAAACTATCCCTTTGTAAAAAAATATAATTTGTTTGGAACACATCAAAAATGAATAGTTCAAATAAAGGTATTGCTACTTTAAAGCTTACATTCCACTCTTGGCACATGGCGCTCATGCTGAAAACCTAAAATAACAGGAGCAGACTGTTCGGCAGATGGCGGGACGTAGCCGGCCCCTGGAGCAGGTGGGTACAGGGGCTTCGGCTGTTCGATGAGTTCGTTTTCGTTTGAGTCTACGTGATCCGAAGCTCGACTTGGTGCCTCTCGCTCATGTTGCTCTTCGCTGCTCATCTCAGACTCTAAATTAAAAACAAGTAAATCGACACATTTCTATGTTACGCATTGTTTATAAAGGATTTTTAAAAATATACAATCATAATTTAAACAATTTTTGTCATAAACATTTTCCTATTGAAATTTTACACGCAAGTCACTTTTATAATATCAGATTTTTAAAAACGATCTTAAGAAAAATTTGAATTCTGAAGTTATTTTTCCATTTAATTTAAGTACTTATGCATGTAGATATTAGTTAAAATAACATATTTGCTTAATTTTTTCCAAATATGTTTACAATTAAAATTTTGTTCGTTGAGAAAATTTAGTATATGAATTTTATATATTCACGGACTGATTTTGTAGACCAATGAAAATTTTTTTAAAATTGTTCCTAACAAAGTACTTGTTGAGCATATTATAAAGTACTGAACTAATTTTTATATAATTAAATATGATTAATAAAACATTTTAGATACAATTTGTTACAGTTCATTAAATATATTTTAGTCAAAATTGAGTATTTTTAAGTACCTTTGTCAAAAATATGTTTTGATTTTTACAAACAGCAAGCAAAAATACTATATATATATATATATATATATATATCACAAAAACTTTTTGCAAATATTTCAAAAAAAACAGTTTTGTATATTAAATACTAGCTGTACCCGCCGGCGTTGCCCGTGCATTTAGAAAATGCAGATAAGTGAATAGCGCAGGAATAGTAGTGTAGGACACGTAGACTGTCTCTCTCTCTTCCCCCCCCACACACAACATTCCCCGTCGATAAAAAGAAACAATATATCCTAAATATTTTAAACGGAAAATTTTCCAAAAGATGGTCGCCAGAATTGTTTTTCAAAAGGAGCTGGTACAACCCCGGAATCAGCTATCGGCGAGCAGCGATCTCGAGAAGAAGTTTTATAAATAATTTTTTTAAAATTATTCTAATTCAAAAATCGAAAATCGGGCTTCGAGGTCTGGTGGCCAGCCCCCTTGTGCTTCCGTGTAAAAAATTCCAGGTCCCTGCGTGCGATAGATTTGGCTGGAGAGCTCGGTCAGACAAACGGACAGACACATTACACTTGCTTTTATTATTATAGATTTAGTCTTGTATATTTAAGAGTCCGTTCTAATATTTAAATGGACGCTAAAAGACATGTTAAATTTATAGTTTTATGGAAGGATTATCTCTTTCTAACACTGTTTGAAAATAACTATGCAAAAATGAATAAACTATTGCAATTTTCTTCGTGTTTAAAGAGAATATAGAAAAAAAAACATATTTTACCTATATAGGAATAATATCTTTATTCATAATAAATTTTCAGAAGATAAAATTTTGCTAATAGAAAAGAAAAAAAATTTGATTGATAATATAACAAGGGCATGAAAGTTAACTGAATTTGTCAAACATTTTAAGGCAAAGCAGAATTTGAAATAAAAGATTAAATGAAGTATTTTGTCTTATTTACTGAAAAAGCAGAAGCTATTTCTTTCCCTTATTTTATAAAATAAAAAAAGTTTATTTTATAAAAATCAGAAATTATTGGGATTGTAAAAATTGACTGAAGCAACTCTATGGTATTTAAATTTTTTTTCCTTATGTGCGTTACCAGAAATTACCAGCAGCTTTTATCAGTGAAAATTAATTCCACCATTGTTTTCCATTTCCTTTTTCGTATTGTTAATTCTTATTATCAATCCTGAGTTTCTTTAATACTTTCAAATCATAAATATTGATCATAACTGCACTGATATTCTTACTGCGAATTAATGTAATCACTCATGTAAATCTTACATTTACTGCTTTTAGTTTCTAAATAAGACTGTGTAAAAGTACATTAATGCAATTCCAAATTATTTTGCAACATTATACGCATACTACTTACATCACAAATAGTTTTATTTTCTTTATATTTACAAACCTTTAGAATCTTCCTTATGTGTGGAACCATGAATCACGTGATAATTTCCAGACGAGTATTCTCCATGCTCATTAATTTCAGAGCTGCTCTGAGAATTCTTGGAACGAACGTTGGTTTCACGTAAAGTGTTTGTAGAATTCCAAACCGCAATGTAGCGCTCAGCACTATTCTTTGGTACATCGTATGGATTAGGGTCGTGGTACAATGAAGGCTTGGCTGTTACCGCTAACGTACCATCTGATGGAGGAGTGACTTGAAACACAGGTACAGGAGTTGCTGTAGTAACATGAGATGTCTGTGCTTCTTGAAATACTGCTAATAAAATAATAGGCCACAACACTAGTTGACCTGGTAGTACTTCTGTGGCCATAATATCGTCTGTCAAATGCAAACAAGTATTAATAAAAAGTTAGTTTTGTAAAATATGAAATCTCTTAAATAAATTTTTAGAGAAAATTTCAGATTTTAAGTTTTATTAAAGGGAAATATTTACAAAAATGTGAACATATATTTTCCTTCCATAAAATTCACATGATTTACTGTTTTACTTTATTTCATTACTATACTTTTACAAAGTTTCAGCACTAAGTTCGTAAAATTAGAGTAGAAAAGAAAGGACTTTTATGCTATATAATCAGAAAATTATAATTATTATTTGGATTTGTATTGCAAAAAAGTGAATATTGCAATTAATAATTTGGTAAAATTACTATTTTGGTTGAAGAAAAAGTCAAAGGAAATAATTTAAGGTATTTCTTCAAAGTTTTTATACTACAACATCAATGATTTATTTTTTGTACTCTACAATTAGTATGAATATTATTTAATTAAAAATTATGTGTAAAATAAAAGGTAAAATAAAAAGGCTATTTTTGAACGAGTCGCTGTTAAAAAATTGTCCTTAAAATTGTAACTACATTTAATATTTTATGAATTATAAGTAATCCAATTTATATGGAATAATAATAATTAACTTGATCGAAAGAATTATTCCCATGAGATACTCATCAAGTAGTATTTGATTCTTATTCCTGTAACTTTATGAATAAACAAAGTAGTGAGCGAGTTTTCTTATTTGGAGATTATGACACAATTTTATTCCATAATAATTCTACTGCAAATAATTGTACATAGAAGAGTATGCTGGTGCAATAACAACAAGTAATTAATAAAATATAAACCAGAATCAAGTAAATATAAGAAGAAATAAAATATTTTAATGAATTATAAATTCTTTTTTGTTAATAACGTAGTGACGTTTCTAATTTAATCACTGAAAGAAATTAGGGAGTTGGAATTAAGGAAATATATTTTTGAGATTTTTCAAAGAATATTTTAAATTATAATATAGTTTTGCAGAAACAAATATAAATTTTTAAGAGTCAAATATGTTGTTGTAAAATACAAATAATGCATTTTACTGAATATTTAAATTTTAATTCAGTAATTATGTCAATAAGCTGTGTTTATCTATAACTATCTATTTTTAGAAATAATGTTTGTTTCAATAGATTTAATTTAATTTAAAACTGAGTATTTAACTTATTTAAAAACATTGCAATTTTAAACATAATTTTAAGTATTTTAAGGAAAAAGCATATCAGATAGAATTTTTTTGTATTGAATTGAAGAAACAAAGGTCCTCATTAAATGCATTGATTGAATTATTGAAAAATGAACTATATATTCGCTAATTATAAATTTTTAAAAGAAATAATTTCATTTTTTTTTATTTTGAAAAATATACTTATTCCATTTTACATAAAATATGAGATAAATGCATTTTCATTTAATTGATATTACCAATATAGTTTTCAAAACATTAAAAAAATATAAATTTTATAAAAATAAAAAAATATTTAAAATTTATTATTACACAGGTCTTATTGTGTATAATGCATATTTTATCGGCGAAAATTTTAACAGCCTTATTTTATTATTTAGTAATACCAAGTAAAGATTTAATTATTTTTATACTTCTAATTATTTTATTAGGTGATAAAATACTCTAAATTATAAATAAACTTATTTTTTTAATTACAGTCCAACTAATCAAAATAAATTTAACCTTAAAAATAATTGTAATCATGCAAATAAAGGATTCAAAATAATATTTATTCCTGACAAATAATTATAAGTTTTCTTTTGATTTAAAAGTGAAATATAAATAATACGATAAAATGAAGTTACTATTAGCAGAGAAAAATTAGTGTTTATTTTGTAAAGAAAATTAACAGGTTATTGTGATATACTTCACAAAAAGTTTTCCTAAAAAAGTTACATTTTAATATTAAATTTTGTTCTTTTTAAATTTTCTAATTTAACTTAATGATAAAAACATATTTATATCTTCTGTAGTCATTACATTAGTTTTTATAAATTCATATTACACTAAAAGATAGAAAATATATTTAATAATCACTAGTCACACACGGTTATTTTTTATAACATTTAAAAAAGCGAAAATATGACTATAAAATCAACGAACACATGAGTTTAATACAAATTAATAATAAAATTCTAAAAATACTTTCGTATTTAATGTATTCAGTGTTGTTGTTTATTAATGTATTCAGTATGTAAGTAAGTAACACGTTAAAAATTATCTTATTTACAAATATTATATTATTTTTTTGGCTTCACAGCTTTATATATTAATACTGTATAGTTAAACTTATGAGTTACAATCAATTTAGATACATTAATTCTAAAAATTTAATCAAAATTATCGAAATATGGCAATACGTTTTTTAAGCGAACTCTACCTTAAATTTCTTTGAATTAATATGATTGTACTCATTTTTTGAAATAAATAAAATTTAACAAATACTTGATATCTTTTGCTAATAATTTGAATAATTTTTTAGTGGTAAATAGGTTTAGAATAAAATGAAAATCTGTTTGTAAAAATGGTAAGTCAACAATAATTATTTAAATTTGTTTCCTAATTTAAGGCTTAGAGAAACGGATTTTTCAGAGAGTAACATATTTGAGGTTTCTTAAGCTTTATGAAATAATTTTTTTAAGCCACGTGCATTGTTTGTTGACAGAATCGAAATGATTATGTAATAACTGAATAGGAAAAAAGGATACTTCTTAAAGAAATTATTGTTATATACTTCTTAAGGAAATTAGTTCACAATGCTTACATTTTTATTAACAAAAAGAATTCATTTTCTTTGTAAACTATTAGTTTTAATTAACAGTTTACACACTTAATTCTTAAAATTTAATTCAATTAAATAATTTTGATCAAATTAAGCTTATTAAAGAATTTAAATTAAATGAAATCAATTAAAAGAAAGTGAAGTACAAACGACCCTAAAAGTAAGATAAAGATTTTTGTCATATACATTTGTTTACAATGTAAATCAATTTTCTGGGCTGAATATGAATTAAAAATATTATCGTTAAATTGATCACTGAAATTTCATTCATCTTAAAGATATTTTCAGTCATTCAAAGGAAATAAATAATAAAGGTCTGGATTCTAATGCTTAATATTTTACAGCTGCTATTATTTCTTTTAAGAAATATTTCTTATTAGATTATGATAAGTAATTTTAATCGCTGTAGAAGGATTTTTCTAGCAATTTAAGAGACACTCACACTTCTGGAAAATTCCTTTGCGTATAATTCCAATTGAGAGAATACCGCAAAAATCACAAGTTCATGAAATCCAATGAAAGGTGCACTATAGTCCACACTCTTTTCTGACACTTCTATCACAGCTCCTTACTCTGCAACAATATTTTACTGTTTGATACATTTAGAGAGTGGTAGAGGGATTTATAGCACCTAAAGAAATCAACAAATAGATCTCTAGAAAAAGTGGATGGCATCTTTTTGGATTGGCTGCTGAATTCATAAAAAGAGGAGGAGCTTTGAATTTAGAAAACAATGACGAAATCGCTATGGTCGAATTAAACACATATGTGATTAATTAGGAATGATTGGAAATGAAAGCGAGCTATGTGGGACTGGACTTTGCTTTTTGAGGCTAAGTAACAACAGCCTGAGAGCAAAGATGCAGAACGCAACAAGGTGTATTCGTCGCCTCTTTGTTGCCTCATCTTTTGTCCAAGTGTTGCAAGAAATATTTTCTTTTGTAATATGAGTAAGAGTTGATGTGAGCGATATTATTTTATTTGGAGTGGTGAAAATATCAAAAAATTGATATCTTTGAATCCGATATCATTTCGCAAAGCTAAAGTATATAATATTATTAGTGTTAAATAATAATTAGTTAAATAATATTTACTGTAAAGGGAATTCTTAAAATTTTGTGTTTTAATTTTTAAATGTAATCCAAATTAAAATAACTTATTAGTTACCATAAAAAATGTAATTTAGGTAAAAGAAGTTATACATCATGAGTTAATTTTATTTTACGCGAAGAGATTTTTACACTTTATAATTGAATTAAAATTTATAAAGATAAGTTCAGCTTAATAATCATTTCAGAGAAAAATATTTCCTTTGAAAAAGTAAATTTTAGAAGATTTTGAAATGGAAAATACAGTTACCCGCTAAATATCAACATAAGTCAATAATTTATATAATTGTTATTTTAAATTAAGTAACTATTAATTGGAAAAACGCATAATTGAAAGGTATTGAAATATATAAATATACATCTTTAATAAATTTAATTTTCAGTTGATCTATTTAATATTTATATTTGTTTCGATAGCTACATCAATGTTTACAGAATATAAGAAATGAATGGGAAAATGTTAAATTTCAATTTCATATAAAATAATCCCTTTATTATAAATTCAATTAACCGTCAGAAGAATAAGTAAAAAATAACTTTTTGTTTTATATTTAAATTTAAAATAAAAAATTTCAGTGATTTTTGGATTATCTTTATTCCTAAATTTGATAAAGATAGATAATAAGTAAGGAGCTTATATTAATTAAGAAAAAACTTTAAAGGAAAGGCTAGAAATTGTATGCGTATAATATAAAACTGTTCAAAAAATAAGATGTTTAAGAATAATGAAAATAAAAAATATAGTTATTGGAGTTTTTTATAAATATGTTATCAAATTAAAATTTGGATTTAAGCTTTCGAAAATTCTTCCTCGAAGAAATGTTTTTCTCAAAAGTGAATAATTTTATAATTTGTGAATATGTGTGTGTACAATAACACATTACTTATGGTAATAGAATTGATATAATTGGAACAGAAAAAACTAATCAATTTTTATTTCACATTATTTTTCCTTACATTACAAGAAACAAGGTTGTACTTCTATTTCATATTAACATATTGATATCACCAATTGAAGCTACACGGCAAAATATTTTAATATTAGGTTGGGGAAAAAGTACTCCATTATTTTTTCGGTCAACGTCTGTAATGATCGATATCTCGTGAGGTATCTATCAAACAATTTCAGATGTATGCTCGTTGGAAAGGTGACATTTGACACTAAAATATCCTCTTGCGGTTTTTTGTTTGATTAATTCAGTTACGAGTACAAGATTTTAAAAATGGAAGACAACAAACAGAAAATTCGATACATTTTCGTTTTTCTCTTGTAACGGCGAAAAAGATAGCAGGGTGGCTAAAATTGTGAAAGGTGTTTATCGTCCTATATAAGACTGTAACAACCAGTTACGTACAATTTTTGTTTCGTCGATTTCGTTCGGGTATTTTTGATGTTAGAAATGCACCTCGCATGTGGATACAGCATCGTCGAAAATGTCTATAAAATATCAAAAATGATCGAGGTTAACCGCATGTCAGCAGTCGTAACGCGCAAGACCTAAAAATCTACATGAAAGCTGTTTTAAACCTTTTTACAAAGTGAATCCAAAAGAAGTTACATAAAGTTCACGTAAAAATAATGGATTTCTTTTTCCCCAACCTAATATAAGTTTTACAAATATAATTAATAAGTTACTTTTGTGCTTGCGAAAAGAAAACAAAAAGTTAATTATTTTTGTTTCCATAATTTAATCTCAGAAATAAAATATTTAAAATTCATAACAGAAAAATTTACTTGAGTTTTGATTTTTTTATTTGAAAATATTCAAGCTCGTTGAGAAGATCAACTGATTTTGAAATCAATAATTTTTTCATATTGCTTCTCAAAATATTTCTTAATACATTCGGAATTTTCATTAAGACATGAAAATTTTTCATGACAATTTTCAAGTATAATTTTAATTATAATTAGGTGAAAATCACGTACTTGTATATTTGATTTACTTAAAGTGGAAATTTTGTAAGAGATATGGAAACATCGCCCCCTACCGGCCGTCCTGGTTGTGTTCTAGATTTGCTTGTATTTTGCATTAATATGGTTTCAAGATTTTAGTTTTAATATTTGTGTGTTTTTGTAACTGTATCTAAATATTAAATTTAATTATCAAATTAACCTAGAAATTTGTGTTTTCTTTTTTATACCAGTTACAGTTTTTAAATTTTTGTTAAGCACTTTATGTAAAATATTAATGTTGATATTATTATAGATTATTGGAAAATCATGATATAAATGAATAAGTATAGGACCTAATTATTAGTATACCTGGAGACATTTGTTAAATTCCTTTTCTATGTATGCTTTTCTATAATTCCAATAAATGGTTTGAGACATAACTGCATTACTCTCTTTGAAAATAACTCAGATAAAGTATCCACATATCTGATTAAAATATTGCACATTATAAGACTCTGTCTTATCTTGAAGAGAAATAATATATTGAGAGCAAAATTTCTCTATCAATTAGGAATATGTCCGAACACCTAGATGAATGCAAACCTCAATTCTTGTTCACTCAATTCAGCATAAGCCAATATTTTAAAAAATTGATAGCTAGGATAATAAAACATGAAACTTTTAAGATAAAAATAAAAAAACACCTGCTTCATTGACACATTCGTAAACTATACTCTTCTTTGATTCTTCTTTGTTTACTACGCAAATCATTAATTTGTGAACATGATCTAGCCTAATAACCTAGAATGTGAAACACATAATACAAATCTATAATACTAATTTGATAGTTTGACATAACAATTTAAAAAATTTCGTTGGAGCATCTAACGGATTATTAACTCATTTTACGCAGACATTACACAATATTCAGTTTACAAACTCGCAAAATTTAACACACATAAATTATCAAAACAAGGGTTGTAAATTAGATTTATAAAGAACTCTTTGTTAGTATGTTGTAAAAGACCATCTTTGGCATGATTCACCTAAGAATCAATTCCTACAACTGCTGAATAGTATTTAGAGATTTATTTTTCCATTCTTCATGTAAAAGTTCTGAGAAAGATGCCGTTGGGAATATCGATTCTGAGAAAGAATCCTTTGAATTCTGTAAAATAGACCATAACAACTAAATTATATTTGCATTGGGTGCGGGCAAGGAAGGTGTTTAGCTTCCTTCTCACGTTCATTAAATAATGATTATAGAAGTCCCGCTGTATGGATTGGTGATTTATCATCTGGAAAAATTCAATCGCTGGCAGGAAATAGATTGGCCCTGGTCAGTTAAATTTCTCTATATTTCCTCCCAGTGGTCTTTCATTTCAGAGTTACGATTGATCCAGTAGAAAACCACGACAGGTAACCCCACTTTGAAACTTGAGCATTGAATGGCATCACAATTATAGGAATAGGTGTCCTTCAAGCATTCACCCATCCTTATGAAAGGAAATATGTGAAAGAAGATTTATCATATCCTATTCCAACATTATCAAACGACCAGAGTTTGTGACTGTGCCACCATTGTAGACGATGTTAATCGTTAATATCTTTGATAAGTGGCTTGGGAATTGTTGCTCTGTCATAAATGTTTTGTTTATGAAAGTATATTCGAACTGTATTCATTGAAACTGGAATCTGATTGAGCTCTACAGTCACTTTTGTTGCAGTTGTTCATATTTTAGACATTGCTATGCGCTTTATTGTCCATCGATCTCTTCCACTGAGATCTTCTTTCCATCACATATTTATTTTTACTGAGTTTCCGCACTGTGAGTGCTGTCACGATTTCAGATGCCACTCCTATAGAAACATGTAAAAGTAGGGATGTTTTGGTCACACTTGCTCCTGATAGATCGTTGACCCCGGGGAAAATTTGGAGATAGGATATTTTAAGCTTTTAAAAAATTCCAAGACTTACAAAGCTTTAATAAAGCTACCACATACTACCAGAATATAAGTGAAATATGAGAAACATTGAAAAATGTCACTTTCATTTATTAGTGTTCCATTACTCTGATTATCATTTGTATACGTATCTGTATCTACATCCTGTTTATATATACATCTTTATTAATTTCTTTCTTTTGAGTGAAATCAAGAAAAAACGAAACTCCTCTAAAAATTATTTAAGGAATTTGAAATGTCACATGTAAATTTTGATATATGCAGTAAGCAAATTCTTAAAGCATATAAACTTCTTTAATATATAGTTCGTCTTTCTACTTTGCAAATCAAATGATATAAAAGCGATAAAACGAGCTAAATCTTTATATTTTTCCTTATATGAAAAGGATTACGAAGGAATTCAGAAAATTTAACGAATAATGTCCTTAAAATGTCAGAGAGAGAGAGAGAGCTTTATGACTAGGGAACAGATTTCTAGTATGCTCCCATAGTTGGAATAAAGGAAATTATGCTAACAATCCGAAGAATAGATAAAAATTTGCATTGTATGAATGCAGTTGATCATATATGCTGCTAGCATGACTGGTGAAAAAAAAACATTTTAGCAAAATTATGGTTCTGGAAGATCAAGGAATTGTAGTACAGGATAAGATTGGATAAATATGATCCGAGTCAGAACTGCCATTATTGTTGCTTCTCAATGTGCAATATGGATTTCAATGTGCGACATGGACTTATTCTATGATACACATGGATTTTTCCCCCATCCAATAGTGCTTTCCTGATCCCAGAGTTTGCTCAAACTGGTATTTTAAATACCCTAAACTAACTTTAACACCCTAATTTCATCAGAATCACTTGGAATGATTTTTAGTCGATCATCATGGCTACAAGCAGATTAACAGGGCATAGAAGTCAAAGATATGTCCCATTTTTCTCGAGGATAAAATGACCATCCCATTTACGTATGTAGAGTCCAAGATAAGCTGACTTCAATCAGCCATTGTTTTACAGGGGCAGACAATTATTAAATTTGGTGGGATGTTGGAACACCGTTTCTTGAGATAGCAGAAGATGTTCAATCAATTTTTGAGCAATTTAACAGTGCAATGATTTATTGATTTCATATTGCTCTGGGTGCATTAAGTCTTATGGAACTTCATATGTGACCAAGATTTCAACAAGATAAGGCCAAGATCCATATGGTTTGCATATTATTAGCTAATTTTGGTGGAAATTTAACGTGACTAGTAAGGGCATCAAACTTTATAAAATCAGAAATATCTTAGACATGATAAGCAACCAGATTAGGCACATCAAAGTACAAAAGGTTTGGAATAATAATTTATCATAGGGTAACATTAAGAATCCTTATTGCTCTTTAACTAGTGATACAACTACATTAAACCTATAACTGTTGGCCTCTGTTGAATCTTTTGGAATTGAAAAAAAAATCAGTTAATTTGTTTTAAATGATTAGCTTTTTATTTTTCGCAAAAATCAATATTATCAATATATATGTTTTTTTTTTTTTTGCAGTTGATCAAAATATGAAAAATATTTATCAGAAATGTTCCACAATAATCCTATTTATCTATTCTATATAAAATTTCAATGTAATATTTTGTATTATTTTAAACCTGGAAAAACTCTTAGGAATTAAATATAGGATAATTTTGCTGGTGTCATTTCTCTTTACACATTTTAAGATTTACTTATAATTTCCACTGAAGAATTTTTGAAATGAAATTAAATTGATGAATTGATTTATCGATAATTTTCTGTATTGACATCCATTATCCCCATATTATTTCAAAATATAAAACATGGCATTAATCACATTAAAGAACTTTAAAATTATCTCTATAAACTAAACTACTCTTTGAACTCTTTGAAAGGATAATTTTGAATTTAGATCCGAAGTACAAGATAGTGTTTAGTCATCGTTCCCATGGTATTCTATGAGCAGTGCTGTTGATCTGGATTAATGTCTGATCACGATCAAAGTAGAGAAAACATTATTTGTTACCTGATTATATATTAAATTTCTACCTGATTATATATTAAATATCTATTAAATTTAATCTTGATCAAGTTAATCCATATCACGGGAATACAAATGATAAAGAAAATTAAGTTGTACTATTACTATATTTGCATTCCATATTTAGATGGGAAATATTCACTTACTTTCTGTTAAAATTCTGGTAAGTTTAAGGACTTGTTTATAAAGGGAGATCGTTACTAAGCACTGACAGAGTTTAACAAGAGAGTGTTTATGTTAGTCCCCTATTTAAGCTTTTGAAGGAGATTATCTGATCAAGTATCAATTCAGTCATTTGAATGCTAACCAAAATAGGCAGGAACTACTTTGATATACCCCCCAAATCCGAAATTTGGCGACTTTTTTTTCTCACGAAGCAAAATACTTGTTTTTTGGCTCTTTTTTTCCCACCAAGATGGATTCTCGCTAAATAGATATAATTAATAACAAAAAAACTTTAAAAAAAAAAGTCTCAAAAAATGGTAGAATATACAAGAAAATACTAAATTTGACAACAGCAAAAACGTAAAAGCTGAAAAAACCTAAATTGGTAACACCAAAATAAGAAACAGCAACCCTAAAAAGTCCGTAGGAAGTGGCAGATTTGGCGCTTAATTTTTGGGGGGTATATCAAAGTTGTTCCAATAGGCAGTTTGTATAGTGACTAAAACAAATGTAAGTTCAAAAACTGTTGAATAAAGAAAAATCAAATTTTTCTTTATTCAAAAGTCTTTCTTTATTTGAGTACAATTTTCAAAACCTCTATGGAGGTTATAGACAGGATATAGATTTGCATAAAGGTTATGAAGCCTTTATGCCAAACTATAACAAGTGTAAGACCTTCATTGATTAACAAATGATGAATTGGAAAACGTGATTTATGGACTAGCATGAGCTTAAAGAAAAAGATTATTTTAACAAACACAATAAATTTATATATTTTGTAATTTCTTCACGAGTCTTTATTATGAGATTCATGCATAAACTAGAAACGGTATGTCCAGTTTTTGTAACTATACTGTTAAGACAAGTTTGAAGAAATACTATTAAGTCAGTTAATCAAAAAGCTATATTTTAATATTTGAGAGGTATATTTAAATTGGTAAAATTTTACTGCACTGTCACACTTGGTGACTTTTTCAAAAATTCTCTAAAATTCTCGCCATTTTGCACAAGCGAGGTCTAAAATAAATAGAAAAATATTGCCTGATTGGTCGGAATCCCTCACCTGCCATTTGTCGGAATTGGTTGAGTTGCTAAAAAATGTTATTTATCGCAAAATGTGGTAAAATCGCGCCAAGGGTGACAGTACAGTAAATTTCAGGCTTTAAATTATTATAACGACCTAGCATTTTGTTTAAAGGAAATTTTCTGCTATGGGGACCAAATTCATTGCAAACGTGACCTTTAATTACCAACAGATTCATATAAAGTTTCCAAATTAACTTCTTTGAAATGTTTATCAAAAATAATGATGTTTAGAAAGATGTTTATTTAAGGTTTGGTTAAAATGTGCTTTAATTCCCCTGCTTGGTGTGTTTTAAAAAACACCGATGTCATGGCGAAAGTTCTACCGCTATTTCTTAGTGAAACTTAATTGGTGGCCAATGAAAAGGCTAAAACAAAAGAGTAATTATTAGCATGCACTAAAAAGAGCTTCAAATTCGCGAGCTGGCGAAAAAGGGTACCAAAACCGCAATTTAATCAAAGGTTTTAAAGAAATCAAACTTTAACATTTTCCTGTCAGCCACAAATATTATTTTATCGATCTAGATAGATAAAAAGTTATAGGTAAATTTATCAAAATAATACGAGAAAAAGGAATTTCAGGCCATTTTTATAACCCTATACGGTTACAGAAATCAGTTAAATAGACGTCTAATGATGATTCACTTTTCAGAACTCACAACCTAAAACTCTTTTAGATATTTCTAATGATAACTACTGTTCCAGACTTAGGGATGAATTTTAATTTAGTAACCAAAATTTCTTTTTCTTATTTTTTAATTGTTAAATTTCTATTAAAACTTTCTATTCTTTTGAATGTTTGTCATTTTTTTCCGTGGGATTTTTCCCATCACATCTATATTTTAAATAATTTGGCGATTATTGGCATGCGAATGTTTCACCAAATATTAATCTTCAGGACTTTTCACTATTATGTTTAATAGACTCCAAGAGGTTCATATGAAATTGACAGTTGCCTTTGTTGGAGAAAAAAAATTGTAAAATTGATCCAATAAAATTTTAATTATGAGCATGAAAAGCTGAAACTTTTTTAAAGATGAAAGTGACTGAGGTTGGGAACTCGACCTCATCAATGGTTTTCTTTTTTTGTGTGTGTAGAATGCGAA
This sequence comes from Latrodectus geometricus, assembly GCA_026290005.1. Classification (NCBI taxonomy): domain Eukaryota; kingdom Metazoa; phylum Arthropoda; class Arachnida; order Araneae; family Theridiidae; genus Latrodectus; species Latrodectus geometricus. Next base: position 995,462 of record JAPDSC010125070.1, on the reverse strand, counting down.
TTTTCTCAATGCCGGACCACATAATGGCGTAATTATTGACATTATAGCACATCCCACGTATATCGATAATGAATGTGTTGGGAATTTATTAGGAGGATGACCTTTTCAAAAGAGTCAGTTATTGAATAAGTTATTCAACAAATCTTATTTCATAAAAGGGAACTTTTATTTTCAACACTAGTTATATAATCTAAAATATCTTTATATAAATTGGTATGAACATCATATAGTTATGATTTAGAAACGCGTAAAATTAAAAATATAAAGAACAGTTTGCAGCATCATTTCTCTTTACTAAATTCACAAATTATTTTTTAAAAAAATATATAAATAGATTACTGATTCATAGATTCGATTAATTAAACTTCAACTAACAATTAAAAGTAATTTTTATTTGAGTTCATAAAAATAAATTGATAAATTTTATACCTGAAATATAAGTAAAAATAAATAAGTGAACAGCGAAAATAATTTATCCTTCTTGTACAATGAGGATGAGAAATATTTGATAAAATCGGAATGAGAGATAAAAAATAACTCCTTGTGATAGCTAACAATTTCAAAAATTAAAGAAATATACAAGTATTTTGAATAAGCATTTGTTTTCATAATATAGAAAAAGAAATTCCATTGAAGTGCTACTTATAAATTTTATTTAATAATAGGAAAGTATGTAAAACATATCATCATGAAGAAATCAAATGTTTATTGAATATGTATTGGAAAAGCATAAATTTTTTTTTACCCAGTTAATAAACTTATTTTATTAAATATAATATGTTTAGTCCATTCGAATATAATGTTTATAATTTAGTCAAGTTTTAATCGTGAATGATATCAATTATTGTTTCCTATTATTGCATTTGTATTTGCAGTTATTCAAGTTTAAATTATTAATAGAATTTTAAACAGTTTGTGAAACGACAGATTAAAGTAGTTTGATTCGGGGTCTTAAGCAGAGTTTAATAACAACATACACTACTGGCCATTAAAATTGTTACACCAGGAAGAATTACAGATAACAAAATGATATTTATTGGACAAATATATTATACTAGAAATAACAAGTGATTAAATTTTCAAAAAATTTGGCTGCATAGATCCTGAGAAATCAGTACCCAGAACAACAGCCTCTGGCAGTAATAACAGCAGTTATACGCCTGGGCATGGACTCAAACAGATATTGGATTGCATGTACAGATGCCCATGCAGCTTCAACACGATGCCACAGTTCATCAACCGTAGTGACTGATGTTTGGTGACGAGCCAGTCGCTCGGCAACCATTTTTTTAATTTTATTTGAGAAAACAAAATTATCTCCCTGTGCACCAAGGAATATCACACAGGGCCCGAAGGTACAACTAATGCACAACATAACCATTGACCAGACTTTTTCTATTGGTGAAAGATCTGGAGAACGCGCGGGTCAGGGCAACAGCCGAACATGTTCCGTATCAAGGAAGGTACGTACAATACCGGCAACATGTGGTCGGGCATTATCCTGCTGAAACGTAGGGTTTCGCAGGGCTCGAATAAAGGGTAGAGCTACGGGTCGTAACACACCAGAAATGTAACGTGCACTGTTCAAAGCACCCTCAATGCGAACAAGAGGTGACCAAGACGTGTATCCAATGGCACCCCATACCATCACGCCAGGTGATGGGCCAGTATGACGATGGCGAATGCACGCTGCCAGTGTGCGTTCACCACGATGCCGCAAAACACGGATGCGACCATCATGATTCTGTACACAGAACCTGGATTCATCTGAAAAGATGACGTCTCGCCATTCGTGCGCCCAGGTTCGTCGTTGATCACACCATTGAAGGCGCTCTTGTCTATGACGCAGCGTCAAGGGAAGCCGCAGCCATGGTCTCCGAACTGAGAGTCCATGCTGCTGCAAACGTCGTCGAACTGTTCGAGCAGACACTTGTTGTCTTCCAAACGACCTCGTTTCTTGACTCATGGCTCGTGACGTGGTTGCACGATCCATTACGGCCATGCGGATAATATGCCTGTCTTCTCGGCTGCTAATGATAGGTGGCCGTTGAGATCCCGCATGGCGTTCCGTATTACCGTCCTGAACCCATCGATTCCATATACTGCTAACATTCATTGGATCTCGACCGACGCGAGCAGCAATACTGCGATAAGATAAACCGCAATCCCGGTACGTTACAGTTCGACCTTTATCAAAGTCAGAAACGTGCTGGTACGCATTTCTCCTTCTTACACGAGGCATCACAACAACTTTTCATCAGGCAACAACGTTCAAATGCAATTTGTGTATGAGGAACCGGCTGAACAATTTCCTCATTTAAACACAATGTAGGTGTCGCTATTGGTGCCTGCTTTGTCTGAATGCGCTGAAAAGCTAATAATTTGCATATCACAGCACCTTCTTCCTTTCGTATAAATTTCACGTCTGTAGCATGTCGCCTTCTTGGTGTAGCAATTTTAATCGCCAGTAGTGTAGTTAAGATTTAATCTAAAAGATTTTAATCATTAATAAATAGATTATTATAGGAATGATACTACTGAAAATCTCGCTTTTAATAACTAATTTTAATAAACTAATCACGATTAATTTATCAAAAATAGTTATTAAAATAGACGATAAGTATAAATACGAAAAAAGTAAAATTTTAACTAAAATATGCATTATATCCTGTTTGAAATATATTTTTAGCTATTATTGGATGATCTTTGAAATACTTAGTTTCATTAAAATGGTATCAATGGCTCTTTATTGCTGGTAGACTTAATGGTTTTAGTAAGTGCAAAGTAACGTTATTTTTATCAAACGTTCATTAAATAAGATAAGCCCATAAATAGTATAGCTATTTCTTGAATCTAGAGTAATGCCAATACGTTATGCCTTGCTTGTAAATTACAATATCCATCCAAGAAGCACATAAAATATTAGCAGAAAATTTTTTATAGCTTGAGGAAGTGCCATTTATTGAAAGCGATATTGAAAAGTTCGATGCCTTATGGTGATAGTGAGGGAAAGTTTTTGATGATGTAAAAAGCCCACTTCTTTATGCTGTTCAAGCAGACCGTGATATGAAGCCAGAGCAGTGGCCAATGCTCTCCAAGGCCGGTGATACCACTGAAGCGATGTGGCACGTACCACTGTATTCAGGTCATCAAATGAGAAGCTGATTCTTCCTCTCATTTCCTGTTTGATGAACGGTGTTGCACAGACAAATAAAAAAATCACTGAACACATTCTAATTCAACACATCTTGATTTCCTAGCATCTCAAAAATTACCTAATGATGGTTATTATGTATGCGAAATGACACGAATTCGAAATCTCTTATTTTTCCTTTCTTTGTATTAATTAGGAGTTTCGAAACTGTTAGATTGAAATTTCGTAATAAGGTATTGCTTTATGAGTTAATATCGAGCTTTTGAAGTTATTTGACAAGTAGTGGTAGCACTCCCAACGCCGAGGTTTTATCCTCGGGTTGGGAGGATGTCGTAGCCTATCATTGCTTTAGTGAGTCGGTAAAGCTAAGTACTGGGGAATTCACGTTAGGCTGACAGGGGCCTCAAGAAAACAGCATTGTAGACCCTATCTCTAATTATGCCACAGAGTTTAATTTAGTTTAGTTCATGGTTATTATTATGATTTTCTGAAATATTATGTTTTAATTAGAAATTGTCTAATGCTTTATATTGACTTTAATTTTCTCTATGAGATTTTTATATTTGAATATTAAATCATACATTATATTACTGTAAAGGATTTTTTTTACATCGTATTTAAGTCAAATGATGAAATGTTTTATGATAAAAAAGATTTGATAATGTAAATTTATATAAAAAATTACATTTTTCATTTATAGCAAATATTATTGAATTTTCATTACAGTTAACACATAATTAGTTTGACATGAAAGGAAAATTAAATATTCTAAAATAGGCCTTTAAGGTGTTTTTTAAATCCTGTTTTATTTTAGTTCAACTCTTAATTAAGATGAATTTGTATATTTTAATTTTAAAAAATGTAAAAGAGCCTGTTAAGAAATAGTTTTGTGCTCGGAAATATTTCATCATCTATAAAAATTTGCAAACAAGTTGAGAAAAAGTAACGAAATTTTAACCACAAGTTATAGTTTCAGCCGCATTAATTTTTTTTCAAGCAAGGAAAATTAAGAGAAATTTAATTAAATCATGGGCTGAAAATATATTTATAAAAGACTTTTCCCCAAATATTAATGGATAAATGTTTAAAATTTGAGGATTTACTTTTTTTTTGACGGCGCAATATGGGCAGCCTAACAACTTAGGCTGTTATTTTTAATATCCATTGAATAAATTGAGGTGTGAGAGGAATTTTTATAGCAGCAGATGCTCATGCGCAAGCACCTGAGCCTTTACATTTTGTTCTAGAGTGTTTAGGATCGAATACACAATAAAGATAAGTGCCTTGCCACTAACATGGTGAGCCCTTCACTTGTGATTGGGTCAAACATTTGTAGATCGGGAACTGATAATAAATATCTATACAAAACCAGAGTTAGTACACATCTAATGGTAACCACATTGTCACAGATTTCTGTTTGACGTCCCATTGTGGACTGTCAAACAGGCATAAGCTGTTGTACGTCATTTTTATATCATTATAAATATGAATGTATCACTTAGAAAATCTAATTGAAAGAAATTACTTTTGCAGCACAATATATTTTAGCATAATAATAAATAATCACTTATCTTATTGGTTACTTTATTATATATTTCCGAAAAGTATATACTTATACTTCATGAGGGAGAAAAATTTACGATTGTGTGCCTAATTTATCTGGAGAATTGCACATTCAAGTACTACAATTATTATTTGTATAAGTTGTTAAAGCATAAGTTGCTTGTGTGGGCATTTGCATAAGTTGTGTTGGCGATTGCTATTGTTAATAACTTTCTTCACATAAAAATATTCATGGAGTAGATTGGCTAGACAAGTTTCTTATCTTGAACAACAAAAAATAATTCATTTGTTATTTTTGAAGATAAACTTTCTGCTAAAATAGCTGTTAGAATTGACTTTAGAAAGATTTGTTGATCAATGATAGAATTGTGCTCTGTGGACGAAGGAGACACGAACTCAATTCCAATCAGTCACGATGGAAGATGGACATATATGATTATATGTGTGTTTTCCCCTTTCGATACTTGAATAAGGTTCACAATGAAGGAAATATTTTAGTGATGGATGTTAAAAATCATTCAACACTCACCACGCATTGACCGTTCTGAACATATTATAAGTGGCACTCATCGAAGAAAAAAATAGCTTGAACTTGATTTTAATCATTTGATTGTGACTATTGTTACTAAAACTTTGAGTTCTTTGTGAAACGACATATTGAACTCATTGGTGATTCCTATATCTATGTCAACAGATACTGTGATATCTACAGGTATATTTCTTTTACTATGGGTTTTTTTTTGCACGTGTAAATTAATGAGAATTTAAGCATATTTCTATTCATTCTCATTAAATTTATTAAAAATGCATTGCTTTTCTAATTAAAATATCTCCATTTCGTAATTTCAAATTTCTCGATAGAATATTTTTTTCTTTCATCGAAATAATACATCAAATGCTACTTTTGTGCATACGAGTTATAATAAAAAGTATATTAAGCAAATAACTTATGCATCCAATGTAAAGTAGATTTTAGTTTTCTAGATCTGGAACTTTTGAAGTATGGATATTGAATACATAAAGAAAACTGTCGGAAGACACCTGAGTCATGCTTTAACAGAAGTTGCAATTCGTCGTCCTGAAAGACCAGTTGAATTCTTGGCTTACTTCTTGATATCATTACATGAAGCAGAATTAAAAATGGTTAAAAGACCAAAAGAAACGGATAGACCATTCAGAATTTCTAATGATGTCAAATCAAATACTGAGCAAATTGTTGCATCGGTCTTATCAGGTCTAGTAGACAAAAGTGCTGAGCAGTATGATCCCATGCCTTCAGACACTGAAGTATCAAAGTTGGTTAAAGATGCGGATATTGCCATAGACGAAAGGAAACCGTCTCAAAATGTGTTCGGATACAGTTCTTTATGAGATCAGCGTATGATTCAACAGAGTAGCTTCTGCTGATCTGCTCCTGGCATTTATGAAACTCAAAAAGAGTTAATTTCAGGTTTAGTTTCAAAATTGAAGTTACCTGTGTTTCTTCGAAAGAAAAACAAAATACTAGCTAAATTCCAAACATACCACGAATTTCTTATGGGATTTAATATTAAAAAGAAAATATATTATTTAATTAAAGTCAGATATATTTGATTTGACGTAAAGAAATTTCAGGTTTACAGACTTTAAGGTAACATACCTTCTTACAAAGAGAAAGAAAAAATTCACTATTACTGATGTAAATATTTGAGTCATGTATTGCTTACAAGATTTACATTTTTAGAAACTAATAAAAATAATACAAACATTTCATCCTATTTTATAAACTAAATAATTATCATTTATTGACAAAACTAATTTAAACACAAAAGTTTATTTATGATGGAAACTGCGAAGCAATTGCTTCGATGATCGATTGAGGGGTATAATAGAGTAGTACCGATTTTAACTTTGCTTTATATCCCTGAAATGTTTTCAACCAAGTTACTAATGAAATATTATTTTTGAAGCTACTAAAGCTACATTTTTCTTATAATCTTTTTTTAGCAAATAAAACAAGCAAAAGTTTTAATCCTTAAAAAACGTTTTCGTAATTTTATGAAATGATGTATAAAACACCTTATTTGATACATCTTTGAGGGAATACTGAAATCGTAACAGCTTTAATTTAAGAAAATCTGTTATTTCTTTTCAAAATGATTTCTGAATGAAATATTGAATGAAAATATTTTTAATTCAAAAATAAAGGCAAGGAAAGTTGATAGAGATATTGGTAATTTATCAATTGGGATTAAAAGTCGAAATTTAAGTTGTTCAAATGATGCAAAACTTATAATATAACTAATGCATTCATTTGATCAGTTTAAAATTTTGAATTTCAATCACGAGAGATAAAATTATCGCTCTACCAGTAATTTTTTTATATCTGAAGTCATTTAGCAAAAACATATTTTAGAGAAAGAGGAATTGTGAATACCAAAAACATATATTGCAAGATAAATAACTTTAAAAACGTATAAAATTTCATTAAACATTAAAAATGTCTTTATAAAAATCCTAACTTTATGTGTTTTTACATAGTTTATCCTAATTTATTCATGCTTCCAAGCACTTTTAAACCTTCCAGTTGAAACCTCTTATTTGTTGAATTTCTTTTGTATTTTTTAAAGAACTAACTTTTAATTTAATTTGAAAATATGTTTATAAATAAACATCTTTAAAATAGAAACTTAAAATAAAAAAAATAATGCATAAAGTAAATAGAAAAGTTATAAAAAATTGTTTGAGAATAAAATATCTTATTGGAATGAAATTAATTCATTATTGTTATAAAGTTAACATTTTTTTATAATTTTTTTTATAGAACTTAGCTTTTATTACTGTCATTATGACAATTTTTTTCATTAGAAAATGTTTATAATGCAATAAAGCATGGGAAAATATATGCCCTACAAAATTTTACAAAAATTAAATATGAAACAGTATTTTAAGTTATATATTTAAAAGTAATTTGTGAATTAAGATAAATCTTATTTCCTTATTAATGTACGCTATTAAAACAGTAATTAATTTATGTGTATATAATAGAATAATAATAATATCAGAAATTCTTGATCACGCGTCTCTTTGATTTGTTGATAAATACACAGAGATATTATAAAGATTTACATATTTCTTTTAATTTCTAGGTTGATTGATATTCTAAAAACTATTTTTAAATTTCAGTATTTATTTTCATACATAAATAGTTCTAATAAACACTGAAAAATTAAAGTTTAATTTAGTTATTTTTTTTCTTTGTATTTTAATCGAAAAAAAAAAATAAGTCAGCAAGCACTATCTGATTTTACCATGACATTACACACAATAGTTTCAAATATAAAAAATTGCTTTAGAAATGTGTTTTGATTTGAAAAGTTGGATTGCATAACTTTCTTAATTGGGTATCATAAGAAATATGTGCACTTTCTTGAGAATTCTCATTTTATGAACCATAAAATAAAATTAATATGCAAAAAAAAAAAAAAAAAAAAAAAAAAAAAAAAATGTGCTTGCCTGAATTACACGCATTAAAAATATAAAATACTCAGAAATGTTTCCATTTTATAATTTCATCTTTGTTAAGAATGTTTTGTTTATTTAAGATTTTTATATCAAATTTATAATAGTAAAAAAAATAATAAAATGATCATTAGAAAGCCATCTTGTGTAGATAGTGTCCATAAATTTTGGATTCATAGGTTTATTTTACTAGTAATTTTCTAGTTTTCTTTTCATTCAGTTACAATTTTAAAATATTAGGATCTTTGTAGACTGAAAATAAAATTTTCTTTTTAAAAAAGGATAAACGTTTATTATTATGTTTCTTCAAAGAATTTTGTCTCATGTAGCTGAAGATAATATTTTCTGCAGTTATGACTGCACACACATGTAAAATCTTTTAACTATGAAATCAAACAAATTTAATCAAAAATGACAAAAAAACATATTTTATTATTAAAATTTAACTTTTGAAATTTTTCTATTAATTTTGAAGCATACTTAAATTTTATTAACAATAATGTTTAAATTTTATTAATAAATTAATAGAGAAACTAAAGAAGTTAAAAATTAGTTTTTATCGGAAAAAAAGATAAAATTTAGTTCAGTGACTAAATTTGAAACAAAAAGGAATGAAAAACTATGACCATATATTTCATAATATTTCCAGTAAAAAGATAATTTATTTATGAGAGAATTTTTTCAGTTATGAAATTGGATCCTTTTTGTTCAAAGATGGTTATAGAACTTTTACAGGAAAGTAATCTTTTAATACTTGCAACAATGAACAAAATATATTTTAAACAATTTAATCTATTAAAAAATATAAATGTGGGAATGGAATTTCAATGTAAAATAAAAAGTTTGAAGAACAAAAAGTGGCCATAAACGCTATTTTTCGCTGCAGGGGTCACTAGAAAAATTGATTTTTTTAATGTATCCTTAAATTTTGTGTGTTGGTGCCCAAATTGGATGCTACGAATTGGAACCGGGTCCAATAAGGCCTACTCGATATTCATAGGCCCATTTACCTGCATTTTCAGGAGAAAAAGAAGAAGCGTCATGTTGCAATGCTACATTCATTTTTCTTGGGAGTTAAAGCTTATTTATATAAATGGAACTCAAATTATGAATTCATTTTGAAAACATTTTGTTTTTTATCTCATGAATTTAAAATTAAAATAACAGAGAAAAATAAAGGAAAATATAATGGAAATTGAAGTAAAACAGGTAGATTCTTTTCAAAATGATGAAGCAGCCTATTTTTATGATTCCAAGTAAGAATTTTGCTTTTTAACAATAACATATTTTTACAAGCAATGCAGATTAAATATAAAAATGATTGCTATTTATATGTATCTTCATGATTACTATTTATATGTCCTTGATTGCTGATTAGAATGATTGTATGATTGCTGAAAAATGATTGCTATTTATATGCCCTTTATTTTCATAAACTCGTACAAAAGTTTTCTTGCGAAATCAATAATGGTTTTTGATCAATATGGTATAAGAATAGTATTAGAGTATCATATTATTTTGTATAAAATATTTATAACATAAAGAAATATAAGTTATATTTTAACAAGCTTTATATTATTTAACAAATACTAATTGATATTTTTTTATTAATCTACATTTAATATCGATAAATAATTATATGTTTATGAATATTAATATTTTTACTTCTTGCAAGTCTTAAATATATTCTTGTTAAAAAAAGTATTACATTAAAATTCTGTTTTGCAATGATAGAGTATTTACAAGAATGAAAACTATTGTTATCGATTGCTCAGAATTTTATGAAAAATAATTACATTTAACAACTAAGCACAACAAAACGAAAAATTTTAGTAAATATCAATTGAATGATATTAATTTATTTAATAGTTAAATATATGACATGCAAAGCTATAAATAACAAAAATTGTGTACATTGTTAAAAATAATTTTGGAATCTTATTAAAAATAAAATATTTTATACGATTATTTGTGTTTTATATAAAATATTTAACTACATTACTTCATTTATTGAATTAAAGTTGAAAAAATGAAAACCTAATGAACACAAACACGATTCCAAATAATAATTGTTATTTGTTTTTGTGTTTAAAATAAATAATTGAATTGTACAAAGAAGCAATTTGAAACAGATTTTATAAAGACAAAATAAAAATGATGAATGACAAAATGATGAATGACAAAATAATAAAAACAATAGTGCAAGGAAATACATACGTGATATCACATTTGATGGATGAGTTATAAATAGATTGTGCGAATAACTTTATATAAAATTATACGGGATAAATATTTATAATAAATAACATTTTAAATATGGAAATGCAGTTATGACTCAACTCTGAACTAATCAAAAATCATTCCAGAAAGATATAAAAATCATGGTATATGTATATAAGATGATAAACGCACTTTCCAGATTTTAGAGTCAAAAGAAAAATACTTCATTACATATTTAGCAATCTTCTTCATATAACATTAATTATTATATCACATTATCATTGATGCATCTAATAAGATGAGATATGAAAATAAACTAATTTACAAGGACTTGGCATCTGCTACACATTATCGTGGAACACGGATTCTTGGTGGAGGTTTGTATGTACCATATCTGCACGGAAGATTTTCATCAGGATTTCTCTCATTTAGTCAGGGTGAGTACTGTGGTACTTTGACCAAAGGGATGACGCGTCTTTCCAACAATCTCCTTGAGAGTTCTCTGGATTTGACGCACATACAGATGGTAACCACCAAAGATATAATCAAAAACGACAGAAGCAAGCTGATCAGGATAATAACTCTTGTAGATGTCAAGCATTCATCTTTTTTCGTCACTAAAAGAAAGAATGATTTTACTTCTAATTTATTACAAGATTCACACAAATTAATTGTGATATAGGATTCAGTTAAAAAATTTTGATCACATGATCAAGAGACAAATTTATTTAAATATAATATGAAATTACTTAATAAAAAACTTTTAGGTATGAAAGGGCATTTATAAAATAATAAATATGTAAAATGCAATTTATAAAATATTGTTAAATAATAGTTATCAAGAAACTTAGCATAGCCAGATAATATAGTAACTAAAATAAATAAAGGAAAAATCACAAAAATGACGATAAAGCAAAAAGTTGTGCGTAAAGTTTAATGAACACATCAACACATTGTACAACACATAGGGAGGTAAAAAATAGCATAAAAAATCACCAGACAGTTATGGTGTTATAAAAATTACCATATGTGTACAATCAACAGATAGGAGGTGTAAGTTTGGTATAGGAAAAGTACCTTTAATATGGTATGATCCCTCCAGAACAAGCAGTGATGTGTGATGGTCTCAATTATGCGGTCTTTTAATTGTGTAGGAAGCCATTACTTTTTTTTAAAGCAGTTGAAAACATGGCTAAAGTCCTAGGAAGGGTACTGAGAATAGCTAAACCTCGTCCTTGAGCATTCCATACATTAAGTTAAAAACATGTCATTGAGCTGGCTATAGCATGCGCTCAATTGTTTCCTGCTCAAGATAAACATCCACGATGCGAGCCCCGCGTGTTCTTCTCACATTACCATCCTGTAGTAATGTGAGAAGCACGAAAGCATTACCTATTTTCTCGGCATAAGGAGGCACATAAGCATATAACATCTCCATTGGTGAGAGCATTAACATTTTCATGGTAAAAGGCATGGTGGTCAGTGCATAATCCGAAACAGATACCACTCCAAACACAGACGCTGCTATGAATCTCTTTCACAGATGTTTGAGGGATGAAAACGAGTTCCATGTTCTCTCTAAATGGAAATACATCTACAATCGCTTTCAAGTTTTAGCCTGGACTCATTCATAAAGAGAACAACCATTGATCATGCGTCCAGTGGACAAGTTGACGTGCCCAGTGCAAACGTTTCCGCCGATAAGAACAGGACGCAAATGACTAATCACCTCGCATAAAGACCACATTCATGAACTTTCAACGCATGGTCGATCTTGATACCAACCTTCCGGAGCTAGCTGGAGTAGCTAGCGAGTATCTGTATTCAGTTCGAGTTAGGGTTCTATTCCTTTTAGGGCTTAATGACATATCTCGGTCATCGGCAGTCATAGTAGCGCGTGGCAGTCCTTGGCTGAACCTCCTGGATGCCGAATCCTTGGTTTCAAATTGTTTCCAAATTCTATAAATCACAGAAGAACTCATAACAGCCATCTAATCACTTCTATCTAACTCTGTCCTGATTCTAGTCTCCCAATAGCTCGCCATCTAAATGATTCTGCCAAACTAGGCCTGGAGGCTATTGTTACAATTTCGCTATATCAAATTTCGGTAAAAAAGTGCTTTAGGTTCCCTGCTTGGAGCATTTTCAAAACCGCCGATGCCATGACGAAGATTCTACCGCTATTTCAAAGTAAAACTTAAACTAGTGACCAATGAGAAGGCTAAAACAAAAGAGTAATTAATGAAAAGCACTTCAAATTCGCGAGTTGGTGAAGAAGGGGACCTAAATCACAATTTAACCCAATTTTTTAATTTTAGACACAGAGCTACAATTGCCGCCTTGCTTTGAGACAACCATTTTTATGCTCCTCGCAAATGACGTATTCAGACAACAGCGCCATTATTTTGCGTAATGCCATATTGTTCAGCTTTTTTTACTTACCAATAACTTCAAATTTCATTTAGATTGGCTTATTTTTGGGAGAATTATCGTTATTTTTGTGATTTTTCCTTAATATCAGATAACCAGTGTGCATCCAAACTAATGTTTTTTTAATTTCTTTCCCCGGATGGCCTTTTTTAGCACATTTTGTTTTGTCTAATATATAAATGATGTATCTCCCGGAAGTTCTTAAATGAAGGAGAATCACGGTAATCCAAGAGAGCAGAACAATTCCAGATATGTCCGGCACCCAAGTCAACACTGTCTTTATATAGAATTCAATGAGAAGAGTTCATCAGTTTGAATTGGTGCAAATGTACCTGCAAATAGTGTATTATCATAAAACGAAAAGACTGCAATAATCACGGGAAGATTTTTAGGTCAACAAGATGTTAAGAGGAGCTCCCATGATTTTACAAGTTGCCACTTCTCTTCTAGAAATTTTTTGGTAGCTAAAAATTCTTTTCTTGACGAGAGATTTAACGTTTCTTCGATTAGAAGGTGAGATGGAAGGCATGAGTGATATTTTTTTCCAGTTTATGTGCCCGTTCCTTTCCCTATAAGCCATTATAGAAAAACCGCAGCACACAGCAGAGTGTTAATAATGGCTTTACATTTGAATTCAATAGGTATGGTCTGTGAAACATGCATAGAGATAGGGTGTCTGGCAACTTGACACAATCAATGAATTGCTTCATATTTATTTAATTTGAAGTTTTCGAAATAATTGATTTTGTTATGATTCGAAATATTTTTGACTATTTATTTAAAATTCTCTTATTGATCTAACAATTAGAATTTAACACTTTTTGAGTTAATCTTTACTCAAGTTTAATCGGGTTCAATGAGTAACAGTGCGATTTTTTGTCCAATGCCCAGCCACTAGGAACTTTACATATTTCGGCACTACAAGAGGCTGATTTCAGCTTTATATAGTGGATACTCACAGGGCATGCCATTATGACCTATAAGAGGCTGGGTCTTCGTAATTTACAAACAGGGGTTAAGTAGAGGACTTTCAAATCTAGCTGACAAAACTTTATACTGTATAAGTCAAGTTCATTTTTTTTGGATACTATATTCTCCTCATTCTATAAATATCACAAAAATTTTTTCACACGGAATTCTTATTAAAATCAGAAACGTTGCTTAAAGTCTGTGCAAACTAACATATTTATTCAGAGGTAATCACAAAAGAAGCACAGTTTAAATCTCCAAAAATAGACAAACTTAGATTGAGTGTATTGAAAGTCTCTAAAATATTATTTGCCAGGAAATTATTTTTCTATAATTCATTGATAAAAAATCTATCCTTTCTGTGAATTATTAAAAAATATTTGCATATGTGTTTAGTAATAGAGATATTTAAGTATTTTCATTGCATATATTTCATTAATACAGTGATTTCTTATATCTTATTGGTCTAATTTTGAATTGAGGTGTGTAGTTTGATTAGCGGTTAACCACTTTTGGGAAAATTGGGTAATTTCAACCTAAAATATCTACCTCGAATTGCGATTTTTATATTTGCAAAGGAGTTACCTTTTTTGCCAAGATGACTGCCTATCAAGTTGTCCTTCAATCTATATAAAAAGCTTTTTATAAAAAACAAAAACTTCTTACTGAATCTTGCAAAGTCAAGGTTAAGACATATAATTTTTTCATATTTGTTCACACTAATCTTGATTACAATATTTACACGGCATTACATATTTTCTATGTAACAAAGATTAAAAAAGTTACAGAATAAATGATATGGTTACACTTTTGCTAGAAGTTATTTACATGGTTGGGTAATACTTTCAGATAGGTAGCGAAATAACGCTGTTGATTACAGAATTTCAGTTTATTTACTTTTATTTATTTTTTATTTGAATTATTATTTATTTATAGATTAAATAATTTGTTTATTAATTTTGTTTATTTATATAATTTTTCTTTTCTATAATATAATATTTAATATTATATAATTTTTCTTTAATTGTAAGAATACTAACAGCTCACAGCGTTTCCCGGTGATCACCTGAAGAGGGTGCCTGACATCCGGGGGGAAGCCATCCAATATGTGTTAAGGAGTTTGTTCTGATATTTGTAGATTTAGTTTGTTTATTTTGATTCAGTTATATACACTTGGTTTTAATCTTAAGACCGCTTTTGATCTATGGAAATTCCTTATATCATACGGATTATAATATTCTAATTTTTGCTTTTCAGAATTTTTTTAATTTAGCCAGATTAAACGATATTACGTTGTTTTTAATAAATTTTCTTAGTGTTAATGCACTTATATTTTTTTCTAATCATGTTGTTTCTGAAATATGATTCAGCTAGTTTTAAAATTTTATGTTGTAGAGTCGCAAGTGCATCCCCCCCCCAAATGGCTCCGGCATACTTAATTATGGGTCTGATGTTGGATTTGAAAATGAATTTCTAATATAACAATTATGATTTATTTGAGCGAAAATAGCTTAAAAATATTTATTAAAATAACTGGTATTTCAATTGTAAAGAAAAAAATATTATATTTTCATTGTAGATCTTAAATTTGAAATCTATTTTAACTTGAACTTGATGTTTATAAAATTGAATTGCAATTACTCATACAAAATTAATTAGCAATAAAAGGGAATCTTAATAATGTAATTAATAAATATTTTATTGCGTATTGCTTATTATTTTATTGCAATCAAATAATACAGGAAAATATACATGTTTTACTAATTTGTTCCTTTAAAAAGTATTTTATTTCATTAGAAGGATTTAATTTTGTGTCAACATATTCATCAAATATTTACCTGATGTGATGAAATCTGCGCTGTAACTGGCTGCCGAGGAGGCGGAGTTCGCAAAATAAGGAAGCATAGCATCGTTAACGTTAAGCTTACTCTTGATCTCGAAAGATAATTTGTCATTTTGATTTTCGTTCTTTATTTGGTTGTCAGAAAATCTTTCATTGTCTGAAAAGGAAAATGAGTTTTCTTCTTCAAATTCTATTTTGCCACTTTTAAATCTTTCTGTAGGTGTTTCCAATAATTTTGAACAGTTCTGAAAATGGATAAAATTTATAATACATATTATAATGGAAGATAGTAATTAAAATAATTATTTTATTAATCTTAGATAATTTTCATAACGGTAATATGTCACAAAAATATAAGAAAGCCATGTTCGCTTTGTCATTGAATGAATAAATATGAATAATAGTGTAAAACGTAATTGAGACACCAGAAAGTAGGAATATCAGAAAGCAGATCAACATTCCTCAACCGTTACTCGTATAGTACTAAAGAATGTCGAAGAGAGTTGTTTGATTTGCTTATATCAGCTGCTGCATCAACTAAACGAAAATTTCAGATACTTAAATAGTGCTGTGAATGAACAAAGTTTCATAAATTCAGGTCGAATCATTTCTTCCTAATAAGCTTAGGTGGGTCTGCACCCACGTAAGATTAATCTTTGTGTCTGGTTGGTGGACAGTTGTCAAGTGGCTCACTATGAGCGAGCACCAACGGCTCAAACAGTCGCAGCAATTGGAACATATAAAATTGGCTTTGCAACAGAAGCCAACGCGATGACTGCATATCGCGCGGGTGGCAAAAAATACCATACAGGGAATTGGTTGGGAGATTTTGTACCATCATTACTTACTTATCTGACCATTCCTGGGCAATCATCTTCGTGGAAACTCCTTCACCAAAGAAACAGCCAAGCACTCACGGACTTCTTTGCGTCCAAAATCCTAGAGTTTTATCACAAGGGGATTCACAACTAGGCATCATTTGGCAGAAGGTGATGGATGCCGATGGGGATTACTTTGAGAACTAACAATAGGCTATATTTTCTGTAGGTTATGTTTTTTTGAGTCACTGAAAACGGCCAGAACTTTCTTGTGTTTACCTTATACCATATTAGATAAACACACACGTATATTAAAATACACAGATTTTGTTCAAACATTTATATAAAAATATATCACTAGTTTTTAACACATGAAACATTTACAAATTACATACAATATAAGTTATAAATAATCTATTTGGTGTTTTAAAGGCACAAATTTTCAAATTACCATTAATTATTATTATTAAAAAATTGTATGAACATTAGGAATTATTAATTCATTTGATTCATGATGAACGATGATAATGAATGATGAAAATCCCTTATGAATTATTAGTTCTTTTCCTTTAAATTCAGACCTTTTAACTATCTTCTTGCAGCCAATCTGTTTCATTAGTTTTTTTCAAATTTCTTGATGCTCAAAAGTGTTGATTTGATATATTATTTTCCACACCTGCAATTGAATCTGCATATTTATGTTTTAAGTTATCAACATTAATATGAAATTTTGAAGGAAATAGTGTCGTTTATGTTTGATAGTTAAATTGTTACATCAAAACCATATTATTTGAGATATTATATTTTATCTGCATTAAATTACCGCCAAATATTTAAATTTGATTTCAAAATTAAATTTAAATATTTAATATAGAACATATCAAATTTCTGTATTTAAACTGAAACTTCACATTTGGTGAAAAGCACTAGATTTATTAAATGTTAAGTCATTTTAATTATACCGGATAAATATAAAATGTTGTATAAAAGTAAACACGCCTGTATTTACGTATATAATTTCTATTGTCTGTGTAAATACAGTAAATTTCCGAAAATGCATCTTTTTAATTCTTAAAATAATTTCAATTTGTAATAAAAATTAAACATTTCAATGCCAAAAAAAAAAAAAAAAATGTTGGTTTTCCAAAACAGTAAATCTACAAATTTATAAATAAAAAGTTTTATTATTTTTTAAAAAATAAGTATTTAAATTGTTCAAATACATACATGCATTGTGATTTGTTCCTTATCTCTATAAATTTATGGATGGCCACACCACTCGTTTCGCTGGTAATCTGCTATAAATACACTCAAACCTGTTTTTGTAAAGTACATGAAAATTTCAATCAAACTGAAACAGAATTGGCGAAAACTAAAATGGTTTGATTAACCATTGAGATTTTTTATTTCTCATATGTTTTTCATTACATTACATAAATATTGCGTTAGCCAAGTACATTACATATGTATTGTTAGCCCATTACACATTGGATTCAAATATTCAGTCCTTTGATATTCCTTGTTCAATATGGGTCAATAATTTTTCTTATCACTATGTTTATCTTTTATTAAAATACTTGCGTTATTTTCGTATTCGCTTTTCAACTTTGCCTCATGAGATTATCACTGTCCTGAATGTATCAGTCTCATGTCTTGATTTCGCTTAAAAAAGCAATTCCTAATTATTTTGTAAGGTATTTAGATATTTTATATATATTTTTTATATAGTCCTTATTTAAAGCATAAAAAATATTTTTTAATTATGTTGGTAAAATTGTTTTTTATAGCGTGGTGTTTTAGGCAATTTTTTAAGCGTTTTCATTCATGCGGTTA
Organism: Latrodectus geometricus; assembly: GCA_026290005.1. Taxonomy (NCBI): domain Eukaryota; kingdom Metazoa; phylum Arthropoda; class Arachnida; order Araneae; family Theridiidae; genus Latrodectus; species Latrodectus geometricus. Next base: position 977,131 of record JAPDSC010125070.1, on the reverse strand, counting down.
CGCACAACAACAGGTTTAAGTACAGTTTATAAATTAGAAACTTCACTTTCATATGAAGCATTCTACATGAATTAACAATTTACATGTCCTTGATTTCCTATAGAAGTTTTTATTAATATTTTTCGCATTCAATTGACGACATTAGTGTGACGTCATTTCCACAACTGTTTCCAAACAAATGCAATGTAAACATTTGTTTAATATTGTATTTAAGAGTGCCTTCTTGACAAACTTGGTGATTTTTGTTGGCACAGAACAATAAATTGTTCTGTTGCAACCAGAATACGATTGGAAATAAGCCCAGCTTGGTGATTAACTGTGACTACAATTTGGCGAGAATCAAAGGTTAAGCAAACAAAAGGTTAAAAGTTTTAACAAACACGTTATCCTTAAATAATGAATATCAATTTCAAAAATAACAATTTAAAAATCTATCACCTATGTCTATGGCAGTTTCAATGATAAATGACGCTTAACAGCAAATGTTTGGAAACAATATGACGCCACTAATGTCGTCTATTACATGCAATATTGCGGCAAACTGTTCTCTCACTGAGAAAATTTACAGAAAAGGGAAAAATAACATGAACAAATTCTAATATTCTGCATAATTTCATTTAGTTATTATAAAAATTATCGAAAGTAGATTAATTCAAAAGTTTAACATGCATGATTTAACTTATTCTGTTAATTGCATGTGTTATTATATATAATAATAATAACACATGTATTAAAATCGTTCACAAAATGTAAACAAAGTTTACTCTTTTACAATAAAATATTACTATTTTCTCTACTTAAAAATATATTTGTTGATTTCCTGGTTTAATCGTGTATTACTTATTTTAACATAAATTGTTGGTTTCCAGATGCGTGGTTAAAACAATTAGAGCAATTTTTCTTAAGATGTTTCAAATGAATTAATTTGCCAATAGAATACATGAAAACGAATAAAATAGAATCAAATTTTACTGTCTAACATTTATTTGGTTTATATCAGAATAGAATTCATTTATATATTTTCGCTAACAAAAATTATACATGAAAAAGCTTTAAAATTTTCAATTTAATTCTAGTTGAATATATTTACGAAAAACAGGTACTTTTTTTTTAAATAATATACTATATTGTGCAACATCATGATAATTTTATATAATTTTGTATTGGATTTGGGTACGCTCATCAAAACTCAATGAATATTCTGAGCTCTATCTTAATTATATACGAACTCAATTTTTCTTAACATGATACACAAATATGAATAAAAAAATTATGTTATGTTATTCTAAGACATATGAAAGTTATAGAAAACCATAAGATAAATATTTTAATCTTGAAAATGAACTTTTTGACTTAAACTGAGATGAAAATTTACTTTAATATTTTGAACGATTTTTCAAAATTGAAATATATATATCTATAAACAACAGGTGAGAAATAAAGTAAACAATTTTCCTGAGTCTTAAATATTTAAAGGATTATGTGTAAAAATCACTCACTAAATTACATCTTTCCATGCATATGCGTAATCTGCACTTGATGTAGACATAATTCAAAGATGGAATCTTAAAGGCTCTGAAAGTCGTAACAGCCGTTTTTGTGTAAGTGACTTCATTGTACGCCTCATTCATATTTGGCATAATATCTTCGTCAAGGGTGCACCTGCATGAAATAGTTACAACATTAACTTTTCAAACTGAATATTGGTTAAAAATATACGAAGATCAAGTAACCAAAAAGAAAATATGCTATAAATAATTATATTTTAGAGCAGCTAATTGTTAAAATATGTATCACAAATACGCCTATATTCTTTATTTACAACAAAAGATTAACGTGATTCATTTTCAAATATGCGTCCACATTTTTGTGAAGAATTGTTACGGGACTAAAAAGAAAGTAAATGAAACGCTTTAAAATATACGGATGGTAAGGGTTTTAAATTACACTGTTGGTCACCGCAACACCCGGAAGGAAGCATGCAAATAATATGAAATTTATAACGTACATTAGCGGAGGTGAGATATGCAAATGATTAGAATTTAAGCACAGACTGTGGCGCCATTTCAAAGCGCTACTTAAAACTTAGACATTTAGACGATTTCAAGCTCGGCAATTGTGTTTTTCTTCAGGTTTTTCCGAAAAAAAAATTGATTAATTAAGTTTTGTAGAAAAGAGCGATTATTTATTTTTTGATCAAGAATCCGAGTTTGATAGAGGAAGAATAGTGGCCTGCCGAGAATGTGAATTATCTTTCAGGAAAATCGGTAGTCGTGTTGGATGAAACCAAACAACTGTAATGCGGAAATGTGATCGTTGGATTCAAGAGGGTACGATGAACCGACGTGTTCCATTGTATCCCCCCTCAGTGCATTATTTCACATGATGACAGGCAAATTGTGCGAATGTCAGTGACGGATCACTCAGCCACATCACGAACCATAGCACAGCACATTTTGTAAAGCCTCATATAGTGTCTACGCGTACCATTCGGAGCCATTACAGCAGAGTGGTCTGACCACAAGATGTTCATTGTTTCGTCTACCCTTGATGCAGAACCACAGACGTCTTCGCCGCCAATGGTGCCCTGAAAGAAGGATAGAATGGAATGAAATTGTTTTTATTGACGAATTACCTTTCTATCTGCAACACAAAGATAGTCGCATTCGAGTCTGGAGACACCAAAGAGAGAGAGAGAGGATGCTGAAAAGCTGCGTTATGCACCGCCACACTGGTCCTGCATTGGGTATTATGGTATCATTCTCGCACTCCTCTTGTACGCATTGCCGGTACATTAAGCAGCCAGCGCTACATCTCCGAGGTTGTCTTTTCTCACCTTCAGGGCTTATCTACAACAATATTTCAACAAGGTAATAGATGACCACACGTGACACGCATTGCCCAAGGGTTCTTCGTCAATCGGTAGATTGAATTGCTTCCCTGGTCTGCTAGCTCTCCTGATCATTCACATGTTATCCATGCTTGCTCAATGATTGACCCAGATTATATCCCCAGCTGTCACACAGCTCAATTTTGACAACGTGTGGAAGCTGTGTTGTATTCTAAAAATACATCCAAAGTCTCTTTGAAACATTGCCGAGGTGTATGGCAGCGGTGATCTCCAATAATGACGGCTACTCTGGCTACTGATTTTGGCAGGAATCACACTTTACAGAAGTCTATAAATTTTATCATTTGATACTTGGTCAACATGTTATCTAATCAATTTTGTTGTGATATCTCTTGTCTTTCTTGGTGTTGCAATTTAGGTGGCCAGCAGTGTATTTAAAGGTAGACAATTAATTTCATCGACTAACAATACATAAAGTAAAAATGATTACTGTTATTTTAACACTAATTTTCACTTGTCTGATTCTTTTAGTAAATGATTCCTTTAAATCATAAGAAATAAAATTTAGCAAGAAGCAAAATAGCATAAAGATATTTTAGACCAGAAAACTTGCAAACAAGTTAACAAAATTGTGAAGGCATTTTCATAACATTTATTTATATTTTTCGTAAGATTGAGTCGTTATGACATCATTTATTAAATCATTTCTATTTTAATAACATATGATTTATTTATATAGAATAAAAAATGAGAAAAAAAAAATTCCATAAGCAGTAAAATTTTTTACCACCATGCAAAATCATTGTCAATTATAATTCAGAATTTTTATTCAACTAAAAATGGTATATTTTTCAGAGAATGAGAATTAAACGAAGTTACCTGATACTATTGTGAATTAAAATGTCTCCCTTATATTACATTGATATAGAATTGACGAAATATTTAAAGTACAATTAAAAACACTCGGCGCGCGATTATAAGGACATAAAATCATAAAATTTATTTAGAAAAAAGTACTTGTAAATCTGCATTTTTATCGAATGTAATAATTTATGGAAAAATATAAATAAATATAAAAATAAACTTTTTCACTTATGAAGCTTTTTAATTTTCGAATTTGATTAATGATTCTGAATTATTCCTAATTTATGGATTATTAATGATACAGTAAAGATTTGCATAAAATGTTTCATTTTTGAGACCCATAAAGGTGACTGAAGTATTACATTCTCAGTATGAATTACGGTTTAAAAAGGATGAGCTGGGAATTATTCAAACGAAAGGAAAGATCTTTAAAAGCAATTCATATTTAGTTGAAATAAAGTTTTATAAGTGGAGTTTATAAACACAGTATTCATTTAGACGGCAGGCTGTACAAAGTATGTATAGAATTTTAAGAGCTTAGAATCAATAAAATCATTTTATGAGCTCGTAAGGCTCTTTTAAATAATATGTAAAGCTGAAAGAAATAGGACAGCAAATGTGTTTCATAAAACTAATATTGGAGGTTGAACAATTTATATTTACGAGAGTTCTTAAAGATCGATATCCAATTAGTGAACGATATTGCTCGCCATCTGCATTTTACTAGAGAAATATTAGAGTGTTTCTTATTTTCCATGAAATGCACACAGTGTAGGATAAAATTAATTTATCTGGTATAATGTTTTGTTCCAAATTTAACAAGTGTTACCCATAATTCTCAACCACTGTGTCACGCCACTTTTTTGTACCGCCTAATTCTTAAAGCGATCGACAAAGTTTAGAAATCTATATTATAAAAATTATAATGATTTTTTTATTACGAATAAAGTTTGTTTAAATCAAGAAAAGAAAGTTTTAAAAGAAATCTTGTTTTTACAGATAAGTACTCTATATATTTTACAATTAAAAACTGTTTTTACCTTAGGTAACTTTGAATTAAATTTTTGACCCACGTAAAAAAATTTCAAGTGTTCCTAGTATCTACAATTTCAGTTTTCTACAATTTATTTGTGTCAATTCGGATTTTAGTATTAACTAATATAGAAAAGGAAAAAAAAAAGATCGAGAATGTTAAATGTAAAAGACTATATAAAAATAGTATTGTCATGTTTACGACCAAATGTAAATGAAATTATCAAAAATGTCAAGTTCAAATTTCTCATTAAAAGTATCCTTATTATTACATTATAAATAATCCTTCAATAAGAGTACTGTTGTTTTCATAGTACATATTATATTATTCTATTTTACCGACAAAGCTATTATCATAAACTATTTTACACAGTGCAGTATAGGTAAGTAAACAACTTTTAAACATATCTAAACCTTAACGTATGCCACCAAATTTTGAAATTATTAAAAGTGTGTAGCAACGAAAAAAAAAAAGTTGACAATCCTTAAGTTACACGTTAAAATATCTTTTCCCTAAAGAAGTATAATCATCGAAATTCATTGATGAAAAAAATTATAAAAGCTTTTAATTTGGGAAGAGTTTCGGATTCGTTAAAATGGGGAGATTTTTGGAATATTTAATTTGATAAGACTATTTAAAACTTTTCATAAAATATTTCTTAAATTTCAGTCATATTTCATCTTTTTTATAATTTGCATATAAATTGCATATATTATTTGCATATTTTTATATATTTTTATATTATATGCATTATTGTTATATGCATATTATTTGCATTATTGCATATAATATTTGCATATATTTATAAATTGCATATATTATATATATATATATATATATATATATA
>JAPDSC010125070.1:948959-966233 GCA_026290005.1 Latrodectus geometricus | reverse complement strand
TATCTGTTTGGGCACCCTACACCTTATATATATATATATATATATATGAAGGTCCATAGAATCGATGAAATATAATACAACTAATATATATCTTTGGCAACCTAACTAGAGCAAAATCAACTAAAGACAGAATTGCCATTAAAGATATAAACATGAAGAACCATAAAAATCAATGGCAAGAGTAAAAAAAAACTTTACAACGCAAAGAGGAAAATGGTATAGGGATCATGTCTTCGTCAAGAGTCTGCTATGTAAATTAAACATTTTCTGATGAACACGAAGACAAATATCTAAAAATCTTCATGCAATTCCTCTGAAGAGTATATGTATTAAAGGAAGAGAGCTTAGTAGCTTCATGTTGCTTCCCAGTAAAGATAAGCAAAATGAAGCATCATGTGCAGTGGGCAGTGATTGGGAGGGTGATCACATTCTACCACACTGGGTTGCTGGAGCTCCTTGGGTTGGGGACGTGTCCACGTAAATCTGTGACGTCCAATGTCCTTCTGTTGGTTTGTCCAGGATGTGGAGAGGAGCACTCCAGATTAAATGTGACCTCATCCCTTGACCGTGGTTCAAAGTTACGTATTAGCTTAATAGATGGGCGAGTATTCCAAACCCGTAAATCTTAAAGTATTCCAAACGTAAGTCCTAGGCTCGCCTGCACCGCCATGTATGTATTAAATGAAATATATCTAAAATTAAAACAAACATAAATTAAAGCAGTGTACACAAATCCATAGTAAAAAAAAAAAAAGAAGTAAAGCATTAGCAAGGGTATTGATTTGCTGGTGCTGATATATTTTTTAATGTATTGCTTTGCTTCTTTTTTATTCATAATTCTTTTTCATGCTCGTCAGAAAAAAGTGTTTCAAGAAAAAAGAAAGACGTGGTTCTTATGCTTTTCACTTATTTGTATTATTCTTATATTTGATTTTTTCGATGTTATATATATATATATATATATATATATATATTCGGAATTTAAAATGGCAGGCACATAAATTAGGGAATTAGTGTACATTAGTGAATCAAATATTATGTGATAAACGGTACAAGGTTCTTAATGCGTAAAGAAAAAATGCAATCACACTTGAAGTGAGATAGGAAATAGAGGTTTGCCTTTTTCCACCCAATGTTGTCCGTAAATAATACCCAAAAGAATTTTTGATGGTTCTGTTGAAGTGAGTTGTGGATCCACCATACTGGGACTAAATTTGTGGGAAAACATACTGGTATTATCATAAACAAAAAAAAAATCCCTCAGCGGATTAAATATCGCTGAGAGAATGGTAATGATTGTAGCTAACGTAAGATATAATGAGAAAAGTTGACGCGTGGAGGAATTTCAATGCTTATAATGCATAAAAATGATTAGTTAATTCGATGTTCATGCAGTCTTCCAAGCATTTTGCATATCTCACATCCAGAATACGCACAACAGTTATTGATCTTTTCAAGGAAAAGTCTGTCCTCTACTGAGCGAAATATTGCTTCTTCGACAGCAAAAATTTGATAATAACTTCCTGTGCACGCTTTCAGCCTGGTAAAATAAAATGTTCCGATAGTTTGTAATTTCAGATCTAAGAGCTAAGTCATCAACATCTGATGAATTGATACATAAAAATCACTCCATGCAAATCTGTTGAAGAGCCGTTTTTTTTGTCTTATGTATAAAAATCATGTTAGTGAACGCATTTATGAATCTATTTATGTTGCACGTGGGATCTATTCGAAGAATGATTCAAGTTAGTGATGCACTTTCATTTGTTGTTCTGTCGAAATGAAGAGTGCCGTTTGGTAGTGATTCCATTACCACGCATAAATCGATTTATCAGGTCTTTTATAAATTTCTTTCTATTTCTGAGCCTTTCATATGCATCGGGGCCTTTTATTGATTCACACTGTTGCGGCTCTGTTGGTTTAAGCGAAGAGAGAGTGGTTTATACTGACAGATGGGAAGTTTGTATTTATCTGTGTTTAGTTGCCATAATGCAGTGGACAGTGAGGAGAGCTCATTACAGTTTAGCGATTTAGCGAATTTTCTCTCGATCATATCAGTAAAATATACTCGTTTGCGGTTTGCAATATCATCAAGCAGACGATATTGCAAACCGCACCCGGATGGGTATACACTTTCAGAACAGGGAATGCGTCATCTGTATCGGAGAGAAGTGTTACAACACCACAAAGTGTCGAACGACTTGAAGCAACAGTATTGTAATCTCTGAAACATTCAGCTTGGGAACAAGTAGTTGCTCTTAGCATTTCCAGACGTTCTATGCTTTGTATTCTTCATAATGAGCTGCTTTGTCACCCGTATAAAATGTTAGAGGTACAGCAACAGTCAATTATGTAACATGTAGAACATCTTGAAGACATATCCTGTGACGTTACCATATTCAGGCACAATTTTATCTCAGTTGGTGTGTAAACAAACAGAATATGTGGTACTGGTGCGAAACGAACCGAAGGGAAATTGATCAGAGATCATGTCAATGTGAGGTGAACTATGTGATAAGTAGGCACCATCAACCCTTATTTTTTTCAATGGAAATCATTGTGCTGTAATTGTGAACTTGGATCGTGTTATTAAATTATGCTGCGATAGTGAAGTTCCAGCCAGTTTTCGAGGCAATGTGATTATAGGATACCTGGTTTCAACAAGACTGCACACATTGAGGGCATTACCATGGATTTTTTTTGGACAAATATTTCTTGGAAAGAGTATCTATCAAATGGAGGATCTCAAATGGTTTACACGCTTACCGACTTAGCCGCATTCAAGTTTTCTTTGAGGTTATTGGAAGTCAAACGCGTATTGAAATCATTCCAAGATCCTGGAAGACCAACAGAAAAATTTGAAGATGAAATTGAAAGAAGACAAGAAGATATGCTTGAAAGAGTGCATGAGAATGTCATATAATGACTGCAGAAGTGTGTGGATTGTAAAGGTAGACATTTGACATATACACTGTTTAAAAAAATTAAGAACCATAACCTTAAAAACTTCCCTTATTGCCCAATATGAGAGAAATGTGTAACTCTTTGCATAGAATTTTGTATATATATATATGCAGAAATCCAGGCAATTTGTTATACACATTTCAATAAAGAAAGAATCCAAATATCTTTTTTGTAATAGAAAATGTTGTATTCATTGCTAAAGAATTTCAATTAAATTTAAACTTTTTTTAATACATGATATTCACATGATTCAAAATAGTAAGGTGACATTGTTTAAAATTATACAAGAATTTAGTTAATTTGATTTGAAATTAATATCTTTAATAATTACTTCATACTTGAGTGTTTGACTGTGATATTCAAGGTGATGATGTCTCCAACATTTATAGTTTTTAAGGCAGACTCTGTATCACTTTCTTTTTCATCCAATGTAATAAAAGTCATTTTGGGATCAAATTCCTCCTAAAATTGAAACACATCTGTCAGCCGGTTTGAATAATTTTAAGGAAAAATATCAATAATGCAATTTAAGAAATGAAATTTTCTATAAAATTTGTAATATTTTATATTTAAATACTTTACAGAGACTCAGAGCTTTTAATATTTCCCTAAAGGGTCTTCCCTATTATTCTCTTTTTCCATAGAGTAAACTGTAATTGATAGAAACACGTGTTAAGATAATCAAGATATATTAATTTAATTGAAGATATTGTTTTACATTTATATTGTTCAAAAAGAGAGAGGATAGAGAGATAACGTTTGATCAGAAGGCTCTCTTTAATACACTGGAATCACGCAGAAGAATTCAATTTTATTCATAATTTATCTAATGGAGTTTTTCAATGAAGTTCCACTAAATATTTTCGTGTTTATTATATACATTACTAATTTAACAAAAATGAGCTGTATCTTTTAATAGTTATACTTTTACTATTTATATTTACTTTTTATAAATACTTTTTATCATACTATTTATAAATATTTTTAATAGTTAGATGAAAGTGAAATTATTTATTTTAAAAGCTCTGCTCTTCTCCTATATATTTTTAAAAGATAATATTCTATAAATGGCTAAATAAAAATGATAAAAGGAATTATGTTATTTTAGAAAAGTAATACATTATGCTCATGTATACAAATCTGACTGAATTCATTCCTACTGCAATTTAGAAAGAAAAGTGAACTGTATCTTTTAATAGCGATTTGCTCAAATAAAATTAAAAAGCATAAGTACACTTTTTTACAAAGTATACATTTTATCTAAAAACATTACTTTTGAAATAAAAAATAATAAAGTTTTGTGCATTACGCTCTTACATACAAGTATGATTAAATTCATTTCTATTGCAACATGATGTGTTTTATACATTATTTATTCAATTAAAGTAAACTGTATTTTTTAATAGTATTATCATCTAATAAAATATAACTTATTATATTATTTAAAAGATTATTAATCAGGAGCCATAACAACGACCACCTCGCTCACAGGGCTTTTAAAGCTTGGACAGGTGCATCAAGGCTTCGAAGATCATCAACGATGCAGTCAGAAAGGTTATCCATCTTGACCATACTTCTCTGGATTTTTCCCAAGAACCACTCCTACCCATCAAGCCTCCTATGAGTACTATTATCAATACAAACCTTTTGAAACCATGTTCTAAAAAAGAACCAACTCAAGCTCTATTACAGAAAGGTGAAAATACAGTTCGTTCACTGGCAAAAGATAACAGTGCAATTGTTTACACGGATGGTTCCTCTGACATAGATTGTAATAGAGGAGGTGCTAGCGTCTACATCCTCTACCCCTCAGAAAATGTCAAGCTTAAAATACCCACTGGCCAAATTTCCTCAAACTTCACTAGTGAACTAGGTGCTATTAAAGAGGCTCTTACCCATTGTCTCTATTTTTCTCCCTTTGATGACTCGATTGAACAAATTGTAATTTTCTCAGACTCTAAATCAGCCTTAGAAGCCATTCGAAACGGTGAGTCAGCACTGACGGGAAATATTAATACCCTTCTTCACTCTCTTAATATTCCATGCATTCTCCAGTGGATTCCTGCACATGTGGGTATTGAGGGAAACGAATGTGCAGATGCCCTTGCAAAAGAAGCACGAGATAAAGAGCAACCTCGAACAGTCACCTGTACAGACGCAAATGCCGTTGCCAGGCGAAGAATCTATGATCAGCATTTTGACAAGGCAACAATCCCTGATCTAGACTGCCCAAGAAACCTCTCCTCTACAATAGCTCGGCTGCGTACTGGACATTTCAAGGGCATGAAGATATCACCAACTGGTATTAAATCCTATCCCAACTGCGAGCACTGTCCTCAATCCGAACTAACTCCAGATCATGTCTTAAACTGCCAAGCCATTATCCGCTCCCTCTTCGAACTAGGAGCTCCACCAATTGAGATCCTCCATAGCCACCGCACTCCAGAACTAGCAGATCTCATCAACAAGACTTTTGGTGGACTGTAGACTTTTTTTTTTTTTTTTTTTTTTGCACTTTACACTTACTCATAGACACGACAACAACAACAACAACAACAAAAGATTATTATCTTCCTAAATACATTTGTAAAGCATAAGGTTCAATATAACTGGGTAAAATTGAAAAAGTAATTACCCTATTTTTACCAAAATATGGACTTAATTTCCTCCGAGAAAATCTGATTAATTTTGTTTCTATTATAACTTTTTAAATCAACAGTTTTTTTAAACTGAAATTGTTAAAACATTTAAGAATATAAATAAAATCGTGAAAGTTATGTATTTTACCATTAGTAAAGGAATATCATCATTTGTAGAAGAATCAAATTTAGCTAAGCTTGCAATAATTCTCTTGAAGGAATCGGTAACTGATTCATTTTGGTTGGCAGAATTATCCAGCATTGTAGATGATTGATTAGGCTTAATGTCTTCATTTAGAATATCCTTTCGATGAATCATTTGGCTCTTTATTGTAGTTGGAAAGCAACGCAAATGAAGCAATTCATCATAGATTTGCTGGAGTGTTTTATCGTATTGCAAATACAAATATATTTCAAATTCCATTCTGCCATCCTATAAAATAACAAAAAATTAAGAAAAATATATTTAATAAAAAGAAAGAGAATATGACTCTAAAATGTGGATACACAGTTAATTATATTTCAATATATTAATTTATTTTATAAAAACAATATCTTTTAAAAATTCCATTCACGTATGTGGATTTTTTAAACTATCTACCTGAAATGGCATAAAATATTTATTTAATGGTATATTTTGTAATTTTCCTAAATGTTGAGAAAATAATAACTCAATTTTCAAACATCTTTGATCGAACTTTAATATTTATTATAGTTTTACTTTAAACAAGACTTCTATGAATTTCATTAAATTAAAAATAATAACGTAAGAAATCACTTCATGAAAATGATAAAAAAAATTTCATGTTATATGAAAATCATTATAAAATGAAAAAGTATTTCGTGTGAAACACAAATATTGCGTCTTTGTCACTACTATGCGTTATTTTTCGAAAGAAAGATTTTTTGATTTCAACGAGATATTAGCTTAGAAAATCTTTTGAAAATTTAATCCTTTAGCCGTATAGATTAATAGATATGAGTTATGGAAATAAACTTTATTTTTATGAGGATTGAAAAAATATTTATAAAGGTTTTAGAGAAATGCTATGTTTATTTCCTACAAATAATTAAAGGTGCAATGTGACAGCATAAGACTGTAAAAGTATTAAATTGGATTCAAATGCTGAAGTTGCAAGACTTCTTTGAAAAGGTTGTTGCAGTCGAGGTTAGCCGAGCCATTTAAATTTTTTTGCACTACCATTTGACTATAGTACCGATAATATGGACTAGTATAAAATATGAAAGAGAGGAGAGGTATGTCCTGTACATGTATCATCACGATACATGTACAGGATGCCTTCAAAAATTCATATTTATAATCCCACACAAAATTTTATGACTAATACCTCCACATTGGAGACTCCATAATTGTCTGGTTTCATGAGTTTCATTTTTAACCACATTGAGTAGAGGGTTGCATGATGTTTTGGAGAAAACCTTGTCTATTGATAGACGGAAATAATAAATAGTAATTCGTACAACTGTAATCTCTGTAATGATGATGTATGAAGCTCCAGTTACGTCTACATACGAATGTAAAATGTTAAATGGAGAAGATATCTGAGCATCCTGTTTGATTATCTACACTCATTTTTGACCATTCGGACGGGCTTATACAATTTTAGTAAGGCAATATGACATTCAATATTGCCATATTGAAGAACTTTGGGATCTCTCTTCAGATTTTAGACATTGTTTTATTCACCATTAAACCTAGACTTGAACATTATTGCTATCAGTGAGCATACCTTGCCATTTAGAAAAGAATTGGGTCGCATACTTTTCTAGTGATTTATAGATTGTTTTACAGGGTTCATAGTGTGTTTTCAAACATTAACTGAATCCATGAAGCTTTTTGGTGTGCCATTTTCGAGTCCTACACTATATTATGTCATATACTATTTACCATTTAACATACTACAGGACACAGAAATTCAAACATGAGTGTATAACCAAAACTTGTAAGCTTTAATTTTCAACATATCTTTCGATATACAAAGCTAATACTATGAAATAATTAATTAGTGTCATTTTTTTATACTATAGTTAATTAATGTACATGCTTTATTCTGCGTTTACGTTAAACATTGACTAAAGTTATACATTTAATACAATATATAAAATAGTATACGAATGGTATTTTGATCTCAGTTATAACAGTGAATTCAGGTTACTTACAGTATTGTTTATAAGCTGTGTGCCACACAGAAATGTTGGAATTGCAAGTCTCAATTCTTTTGTACCATTCCCTTTAATTTTACATATTCCCCCAGGAAAGTTGCGGGCGTACAGTGCTCCATAAAAGGGTCTCGGAAGGGTGACGATCCCCATGATTATGTCATTCGTACAAGCGACTTTCAAAGCTGAAATTTTATAAACCATTACAAGCTTAAGATAAAGAGTGATCCAAAAAGTATTATAGAAAGTAATTGATTGTGCACATAAACAAAGTTCATGAACACGATCTTTTGAACAGGGCAATGAATGAGATTTAATATACAAGAAATTCGAAACGTGTATACTATTCCAGACTATAATGTCCGGTTGTCATATTGCTTGGCGGAATGTTGTTGGAATTAGGTGCATCAATCTCACTTCTGATGGACATTTCCTCAAATGAATAAGAGGAAGGCCATTGTTTCCATCCTTTATGCAACCACACCTGAAGTACATGGATTTAAGTAATGTTGGCCATTCTGTCCCATGAATTTCTTTGCATCCAATGCAATCAATAGTTCAACAAATGTCATTCCAAGCACAGCAAATATATTGTGACGAGACACTTTCTTTATGAACCAGTTATCGATGCTTAGACTGCGATATTCATGAAAGACAATTCTTAATATCTCTCGATAATTCACTTCTGTTACCATACCGTGAAAGAATATCGGACAAATTTTCACTCGGTGTCCTTTCATTGCCAAACTTTAAGTAGTTGAATAGTGACATTGCTCATAAAATTATCTGACGATAAATAATCCTTCTTATAAAGTTGATGATTGCTTATTATTTATCTCCGGTAATCAAATATTCATCTGAAATATCACAATATGGAATAATTTTCATGCACTTGAAATTGGCAATTTAAAATATTTTCTACCATGTTTTTTGGACCACTCTATACTAAATCAGTTAAACTTTTATTAATTTGAAAAAAGTTTAATAAATAGAGTGAAAATATTTATATTTATTAAAGGAAAACTTTATTACTAAGGGAGAATTTATAAAATGCTACATTTCATACTATATTATTTGCACAAAATTTTTAGTTTAAAAAAATAATCAATCTAGCAGGTGGTATCAAGAATATGCATATTATTTAATCTTTAATTTTGAATTTATTTACGAATAATAAAATAAATTAGAAAATATGTATATTATTGTATAAATTTATAAAGCTCACATAAAAGACAGTCATTTTATACTTTAAAAAATTAATTAATTTTTAATTTTAATTGGGGTTACAATTATGTGAGTTCTTACATAACGGCTTATATTCATCACGTTTCTTCGCAAGCATGGAAGGATGCACAGACTCAGCTGAAGATTCAATCTAAAAATGTCAATGAAAAATATTGTTTTAGTTTTGCTCATACAAATAACCTGTTAAAATCTAGTTAATAAAAATATCATTTTAGCAAATGACTAAATATAAGTTTCATTATCTATTAAAAAATTTGACAAATTAATAATTGTTTGAGTTTTATCACAATATTTTACTTTAATTAATTGAATATTAAGATTAATATAAGTAATTTTTAAAACCAAATTAAAAATAATATTTTGTCACAAATTTATAAATATTATTTGTATTTATCTTAAAATATCTCAGACAAATCTGAAATATTAAAGTTTTGGACAAATATTGCTCAATTTAGGTGTATTCTAAGTAAAACATGGCATTTCTAATGATTTGCCGACTTGGCGAGAAATAATTACTTCTTGAAAAATCCATCACCAAAACTCTCGGACCAATATTAAGCGAGATATCTAAGAACCTTCCAGAAACTTGGCGAAATTCTTTGATTTTTCTCTCCAAGTCAGATATATACCCGCTAGGGAGAGATGAGTTAGTGAAGACAATCAGTCTTGAATGATAGTCTAGTGCATAGGTGGGGAACCTGCGGCCTCCGCGAAGTTCTTGTGCGGCCCTTTGCCACCTAGTACAAAATAGTAGAGTTCGTTTCAAACAACTATTGTACATCAACGCCATGACAGTTGCGCAAAAAATCCCGCCATATACAATCATATTGTAACATGACGTCAGAATACTAGTCTGAAACGGACTATTTAAATTAGCGTTAGCAGCGCCAACTACCTTGTCTAAGAAGTAAACAAAACTCGGTTTCAGATCTCCAATTTGAGTGTCACGCCTTGCTTTGGCTTCTACGACTCGCATCTCTCAACGCTTCCCTGTTGCGATCTTCAGCAAACTGTAGTTAACAGTGCGTGCTTATATTAGTTACACGGTTTTATTGTATTTCTAGAAAGTATACACTTTGTTAAAGATATTATTTGATATTCATTTTTTTATCCATTATGTCATAGAGTAGAAAATTAGGTGATGAAAACAGAACATTTAATGTCGAATGGGAGTTAGATTTTTTCTTTAAAGCTGAGAAAGATAAAATGATGTGTTTGTTGTGCAATACAGTTTTAAATTCTTTAAAAAAAGCGAATGCAGATAAACACTATTTGACTCATAAAGAACATAAATATTTCGCATTAGAAGGTGAATCACGAAAAGCTGCACTTCAAAAGTTGAAAAATGAGAAGCATCATCAGCAGGCATCTTTTAGTGCCTTTGTAAATCAAAATTCCGCTGCAGTTGCTGTTACGTATAAAATAGAACATATACTTGGAAAAAGGGGCAAACCATTTAGTGACATTGAAATAATTAAAGAATGTATTGTTGAAGCAGTGAGTATGTTAGATCCAAGAAATGTCGACAAATACAAACATTTACTTCTTTCAAGGAGAACTGTATCTGATCGACAGCACGAATTAGCGCAAAATGTAACAGAGCAACTTCCTACAATTATACAAAATGAAGATGTTTATTTTTCAATTGCTTTAAATGAAAGCACTGATAAAACAGATTCGGCACAAGTTTTATATTTTATTCGTGCTATAACTAAAGATTTTCAATGTTACGAAGAACTACTTGCGTTGGGTACACTAACTGGAAGAACTCGCGGAGCCGATATTTTTGAAAACTTCAAAGAAGTATGTAATAAATTACAATTGAATGTCAGTAATTTAGTCAGTGTCTGCACCGATGGCGCACCTTCCATGAGAGGCAAAAAAGAAGGATTCATTACTTTGTTAAAAAAGGAAAACTTAAACTTGAAAAAATTGATATTTCACTACATTTTGCATCAGCAAAATCATTACGCAAAATCTACCATTTTGCAAGACACTCTGGATAGAACCATTGCCATTGTAAACTATATTCGCGTAAATGCAATGCGTCATTTTAAATTTCGGCAGATGCTCTCTTTAGATGAGGAAACGTATAGTGTTGACCTACCATACTACTGCAGGGTTCGCTGGCTATCAACAGGTCAGGTTTTGATAAAAGTTTTGTCTTTACGATGACAAATTTTAAACTTTTATCAAGAAGAAGGAAAACAATGTGATCTATCAGATGAAGTATTTCTCAGAAACCTAGCATTTTTGTCTGACATGATGACAAAACAAAACAATTTAAATATTTGCCTGCAAGGTGAAACGAGGTATATTTATGAAATGTGGCAAAAGATGCAAGCGTTTAGAAAAAATTATCATTTTTCAAAACATTGCTTTGTCAATCGGAAATATGTGCACAACACTTCCCGGAGCTAGCTAAAATTTTAAATGAGAAGAGCTGTGAAAATAAAATATTCGATGAATATGTAGTTGTCTTAGATTATTTAATAGAAGAGTATACTAATAGATTTTCTGACGAGCACACTCCTGCTATGAAACTGGCATTTGAACCACATTTAATAGATATATTCGAGGCTCCTGCAGAACTACAAATGGAGTTAGATAGTATCATCAAATCCCTTTTTAACGCTAAAAAGGATCCCAAAGAAATGCTGTTGAATATCCATGCCTTCGAGAAGATCGTTTACTTTCCTGTTTCGGAAGTACCTACTGTTGCGAGACAACATCATGTCAAAACAAATTTAAGAATTACAGATGCACATTTAGAGGATCAATTAAAGCTGTCTGTTACGAAGCTTGATACAAATATACAATTACTGTCAAACAAAAAACAAAGCTAAATAACTTAGTGAATAAAAAATATTTTTTTATTCACTAAGTTAGTATATAAGTTAAAAATATTTTTTATTCTATTTTTTTATAATATTTTTATATTGTTTTATATGTATATTATATTTAAAATTTTGTAGTATTATATTTTATTTTTTCTATATAATGCAATAAATTGTTAAATCTATAGAAAAAATATAATAATTTCATTTTCTTAGGTCAATCAGCTTATGCGGCCTCTCTTATTGCTGCCTCTAATGGTAAAAAGGTTCCCCACCACTGGTCTAGTGCATAGAAGCTGTTGTCTGTCTGAGGTATTAAAGACAGTTGTGTTTTAATTTAGCTAGTTGAGCTTCTGTTTAAATATTGCAATAATTTCAATAAGCCTACGAAATGTTGACCATTTAAATTATTATTTATAAGTTGCAATGTGTCTGCAATTTGAATTAGTTACTTAAAAATAGCAACAAAAACTATGCTATGAATATTGCACAAAACTGTACTCCAAATATATTTCTCAACGCAATAACATGCCACGTGTGTGCAATACATTTAACAGAGAAGTAATTTAAAAGTAAAATTTTAACAAATCGCAAAGATTGTTGAAAGCTGATAATTTTGAAGTTGATAATTTTAAATAATCTTAAGCAGAAAATAGGAAAATGAGTGAAAGATCATCATAGACAAAACGCACTTTATATGTAATGTTTATTTTGTTATCTAAAATGAACAGAAAGATAATAAACAATAGGATTACATTATAATTTTCATGATATTTGAAAAAGGAGATAGAAAATCATGCAACTCTTTTAGAATTCATTTTTAAATAATTTTGAAAACTTCCGTTTTTTCTCCTTTGCGTCATGTAAATATGGCCATCTTTCCAGGAAAAGTCTTGAGAAGTTGTAAATGAGGAGTTACCTCACAACGCTACGCTAACGGTTGAATTTACCAACCAGAGTTAAAACCGAGTCGAGGTAACCCGCAGCCGATGTTACGAAACCTTATTCACCAACACCAAAAGAGCGAGTTATCCTTCATTATTTCACCTCGAGTTAACGCTTTCAGATGTTAGATTCAGCCTTAGATTATAAAATATTCTCTTCAACTCTCATGTGGTACATTGTTAGGACCGCATTTTTCGGAATAGAGAAAAACTAGACAATCGGGAATATTGATTTCAGCATATATATTTTCAGAAGTAGCTACTATAAAATTTTTGGTTTTTTTTCTTGCGATACTTAAATATAATATTTATGAAAAGTCCCCTTAAAAGAGAATGTTCAAAATCTAACAATATATTTTAGCTGTTCACTATATGATGTCAAGTATAATCCCTTTAATTTGAAAGATACTACAAATACTTTGGGCATTCCACTAATGAAATTGAATTTTGACGGCAGCTTCAATGAATTTGCAGACATTTGTATGATTAAGTATTATTATTTAATAATCTTCGATATATAAATAGTTAATATAGAAGGCATATTACTATTCTCCTATGAAAATTAGTTGTTTTTCTTTCCTTAAATGCAAAACAATAGCAAGAAGTTATGTAGCAAAGTCCACCAAAAATTCAAAATTTTCCTCAATCCAAGATTTATTATCTTAAACATAATACAGAATACGAGTTTTGCCTTTATGTCTAACTAATAATACATAGTTGCAGATTATATGATCAATAAAACTTCATAAAAACAACTGACGTTTTCCTAAATCAAATGAAATAAATATCCAATTATTATTTTCTACCTCAGTAGGAAACGCCTGTCTTCCTGTTTTATCAGGCAAATGGTTTGGGACTGTGTTTTTTCGATGAACTTTTCGAAGCAATGTACTTTGTGTGGAGAAACTCGTGAAAAAGTAAAACTGGCTTTTATGTTTTTGTTTCATTATGAATGTTCATTTTCTGCCAATAATTGGAGATCTTTTTATAATTTAATAATGTTAAATACTTGTATATATAAAAACATTATACTAGTATTTTTGTTTAAAATTTGGCTAGATTACTTTTATTAAAATAAAAGTAAAATCAACCAAAAATTTAAAATTGGCTATAAATAATTTGATTATATTGAACAGGTATTTTTGCGTATTTGTAGAAATTTGTAATTTGACACATTATAAATGGAATTAAAATATTTTGCAATTTTTTATAAACTGAAAAATAATTAGAGATATAAATATTTAAAAAAACTAATAAACAATAAGTTAAAATATAATATTCATTATCGATTTTCTTTTCTTTCATTGGTCAGTTTTTATTCATTAATGTGTTTTCTAATATACTCACGCAAACAAATTACAAACTAATTTTATGAAAATATACTATCATTAAATACAATTCATTCATCTCAACATACTGTAATCTATTATGAAATAACCAAAGTGATTAGGAAAGTCACTTAGCATGAAGAACTTATAGAACAAAATATTTTCCGAAATTTTAAACTTCATAATGTAGATTTACAAATTTTCTTCTTTTTCTATAAACAGATTTTTTTTATGTATTCTTTATTATAATTAATTTTTTGGTAAAAGTTCAAGTCAGGTAAAATAATTCAACGAATATTTAATTACATATATTAAAAAAACTGTATTGCATGATAAAAGAATTACATCGGATACATGAACTTTTCCTTCATGTAATTAAAACTTATATAACAGGAAATTTTTAAAGATTTCACAGTAACTTTTATAAATGTGCGATTAATTAAATTCCAGTTTCATGTATGACATAAAAAGATTGTAAAAACATACAAATATTTCACTTACTCCAAAGCCGTTGATTGCAAACATGAACATCAAATGAAGAAACATTATTTTTCGAAGCCTAAGAAGGAAACAAGTAAATTTAAGAAAATTTTAAAATAAGTAAGAGTAATAAGAAAATAAGTAAATAATAAGAAAATTTTTTATATTATATATCAATCATGATGCAAAGAACTATAAGTTTCATCAGTTTTTCTTATAAAAACAAGAACATTTTTATCGCTAAAAAAGATAACTGAAATATTTTCAAA
This sequence comes from Latrodectus geometricus, assembly GCA_026290005.1. NCBI lineage: Eukaryota > Metazoa > Arthropoda > Arachnida > Araneae > Theridiidae > Latrodectus > Latrodectus geometricus. The sequence continues at coordinate 951,346 of JAPDSC010125070.1, read as the reverse complement.
TAAAGAAACGTTAGATTTCAAACATCATTGTAATAATACACTACTGGCCATTAAAATTGCTACACCAGGAAGAAATGCAGATAACAAAATGATATTTATTGGACAAATATATTTTACTAGAAATAACAAGTGATCAAATTTTTAAAAAATTTGGCTGGATAGATCCTGAGAAATCAGTACCCAGAACAACCACCTCTGGCAGTAATAACAGCAGTTATACGCCTGGGCATTGAGTCAAACAGAGATTGGATTGCATGTACAGGTACAGATGCTCATAAAGCTTCAACACGATGCTACAGTTAATCAACCGTAGTGACTGGCGTTTGGTGACGAGCCAGTCGCTCGGCAACCATTGACCAGACGTTTTCTATTGGTGAAAGATCTGGAGAACGTGCTGGCCAGGGCAACAGCCGAAGATATTCCGTATCAAGAAAGGTCCGTACAATACCGGCAATATGCGGTCGGGTATTATACTGCTGAAACGTAGGGTTTCGCAGGGCTCGAATAAAGGGTAGAGCACGGGTCGTAACACACCAGAAATGGAACGTGCACTGTTCAAAGCACCGTCAATGCGAACAAGAGATGACCGAGACGTGTATCCAATGGCACCCCATACCATCACGCCAGGTGATGGGCCAGTATGACGAGGACGAATGCACGCTGCCAGTATGCGTTCACCACGATGCCGCCAAACACGGATACGACCATCACGATGCTGTACACAGAACCTGGATTCATCTGAAAAGATGACGTCTCGCCATTCGTGCGCCTAGGTTCGTCGTTGATCACACCATTGAAGGCGCTCTTGTCTATGACGCAGCGTCAAGGGAAGCCGCAGCCATGGTCTCCGAGCTGAGAGTCCATGCTACTGCAAACGTCGTCGAACTGTTCGTGCAGACATTTGTTGTCTTTCAAACGACCCCGTTTCTTGACTCACGGCTCGTGACGTGGTTGCACGATCCATTACAGCCATGGATAATATGCCTGTCTTCTCGGCTGCTAGTGATAGGTGGCCGTTGAGATCCCGCATGGCATTCCGTATTACCGTCCTGAACCCATCGATTCCATATTCTGCTAACAGTCATTGGATCTCGATTGACGCGAGCAGCAATACTGCGATAAGATAAACCGCTATCCCGGTATGCTACAATTCGACCTTTATCAAAGTCAGAAATGTGCTGGTACGCATTTCTCCTTCTTCCACGAGGCATCACAACAACTTTTCACCAGGAAACAATGTTCAAATGCAATTTGTGTATGAGGAACCGGTTGAACAATTTCCTCATTTAAACACAATTTAGGTGTTGCTACTGGCGCCTGCTTTGTCTGAATGCGCTGAAAAGCTAATCATTTGCATATCACAGCACCTTCTTCCTTTTGTATAAATTTCAAGTCTGTAGCATGTCGCCTTCTTGGTGTAGCAATTTTAATGGCCAGTAGTGTACTTAAGTTTTCATACATAAAAATAGTCTAATAATGTATCATTCTAGGTAATAATAAAAAATATGCAAATAACAGTTTAGTGAAATTTATGAAGCATGTAATTGTGTTGTTCTTACACATTATACAGTTGGGTAATTTTAAAGAAATAGCTGTCCATCCAAAGTGCAATGTGAAGGAAGTCAACTTAACATGAATGTGCTAATAATTATTATATTGTAGTGCATACACTTATCACAGCTGCAAGTGTCATATAGAGATTTAAAATACAGCAATTATTTTTGTTTACTTTTCTAAATTCATTTAACTATTTTTCGCAGGGCACATTTTTGAAGCAAGCTACTGGGTTTAACCAAGAATAATCAATAGGGATTGTGACTATCCTTCAGAAAAATCTTGTTGTTCGAAATCAAGCATTTGTGATGCGGATCGCTGGGTACAATTGACAGACGTTGATAATGAATCGCTCTGTCATAGCACAACAGATTCAGTTCCTACCATTCGATGCCGAGTGGAATGTTTCAAGACTTCATTGACCCTTGACTGAAGAACGATGGACTTGGGGCATGGAATGGAATGACATAGTCTTTACAGACAAATCACCTGCTTTTAACAGAGCTTTGAATAAAACCAAGTAACTCGTAATGGTCAATATTTTTCTATATTTCAATTTTTACGATAAAAAGTTTTATCACTTTCTGATGACAGTCGACGTGCATTTCATTGTTTAGCAAGGCAAGGAGTAGAATTGATGGCAGTTTGGTAGTTGAGCAAACTATGGGAGTGCTATTGTCCCCCGAAGAGTATTTACTCGCTTTCTATTGGAACTAAGAGTAAATGTAAACTAGTTTGATACATTTTAGTTGTAAATTTATGAGGGATTTTATTAAGCCCATACTTATGTGCAGCAAAACTAATTAAGAAACTCAATTCTCATTGCCGTTTTT
>JAPDSC010125070.1:924865-948949 GCA_026290005.1 Latrodectus geometricus | reverse complement strand
GATTTCATTAAGCACATACTTATGTGGAGCAAAATTAATTAAGAAACATGTTTCTATTTATTTGGTCACTGAAATTATCACACACTATAAAAGTGTCATTTTCAGAATAAATGTCTAATTGTGGTAAGTATATAATTAAATTAAATTAAATTTTTAGATGAAAACGATACGTTAGTAATAAACTCAAAAAAAATTAATATAAGTATAAAAATTTATGGTTGAATTCTATTTGGACTCACTCCATCGCTTATTGTTGTTTGTTCTTGTTGAAAAAAAATTTATTTACTTGTTTCCATACATTTACATCTTAATTCAGACTTTAAAAAAAAAAAAAAAAAACCGATTCATTTTATAAACATGAAATATTTGGATTATTGATCTTAAAGTAAAATATTTTGTGAATATAAAAATTTACACTGAAGTTAGCCTAATTTTATTGTTTACATTACATAATTTATATTTTAATTTGAAAAAACAGTAATTTTCTTAATTGAAAAGTAATTTACGATTTCGCTCGAAAAAAATTTTATTCTCTTTGTTGGAAACTGAATGATCAGTTTAAGATAATACTCAATTCTCATTGCTATGTATCTTATCATGCTATTTCACACGTTTAAAAAAATAATTTATAAAAATTGCCAGGCGCCGTTATTTTTAACAGAACATTAACTCTAAATGTGAAAAAATCGCATTATAACTGTTATAAGTCAAGTGCAAGCTGTTCTTGATGTAATCGGATAGAATACATATATCCAATTCCTAAGGTCTTAAAATTATTCGCTTAATTTTGGGTTTTAATCTGAAATCATTCTCACGTTGCAACATAAAAACCACTCATCCTTCTCCAGCATTTCCCGTTAGAATATCCTATTCACTCTTTTTATAATTGCGACTTCAAATAAGTCGAACGCGAACTCAGCTGAATCAAAGTGATTAAAAGACTGGAACTGCATTTAAACAAAACCAACTTGAAAACAGTAAGTCTAAATGATACCCATTCCAGTGTTAAGAGGCACGATTAAATGTTGTTTCATCATAATGTTATGGATTCCTAGTTACTAATTTTTCCCAGAAGTTAGGATATGTAGTTCAGTTTTCAGAAACATATTTTTACATGCACTGTTGAACAAGAAGTTGTCAGAGTAGGTAAGTAGTAAGATTTGCAAATGAGAGGGATGTTTTGGAGGATGTGCTCGAGGAACAGGTGGCCTTGAATTTAAACTAGTAGTTGTTATTGTCACGCTTGAGTAATTTGAACTTTCAGGAAGTGGAGGGACCATGGGTGTGCCTTTGAACTCTAGCAATATATAATACTTCAATAATAATGAGTGTCTCTCTTAGTTATTTTGCATAATTTAAACGCGAAGTGTTGACGGATATCACAATCGTTAACAGGAAAATAAATAGTCCCATCTTACTTTGATTTTCTTTTAAAAACACATTTGGATTACTTGAGTAGTGAGATTCTAAAGTCAGAAACATGTAATTAAAGATTCTTAAGAAATCCATATAGGAAATTGAAAATCTTGCACACGACTTTTTATACTCAATTAAAAATTATTGTTTAGTGTTTCTTTATTTTTTTTTCTCATGATAATAGCTAATTTAAATAATGAAATATGAAATAAATAACTTTTGCTTTAATAGATAATTTAGAATATATGAAAACTCATCGTCTAAGAAAATCGCGCTAAGCTACAGAAATTTTTGTTACGATAGAAAATTATATCCCAAATACATGATAGTTTCATTAAGTATTAAGAAAGATATAACAATTCTAATAATTATTTCTCCTTTTTTTAGACAACAAAATGATAAAAAGTTTAAATCTTTAATAGTATTCAATTCAATGAAAGTAAGTTTTCTTTATTAATTCTGAATTGATTGATTCTGAAAGCCATTACAGAGTTTTGACCATTAGTTTAAGTTTTTAATTTCAATAACTTAGTTAGTGGTCACTTACTATATGTTTAGTTATTTATTAATTTTCAGAAATATGATTTTAAATGAACTTTTTTAGGCGAGCGCGTTTTTAAATGAAATTTTTGTTTTATTCTCATTAAATAGCAATGGGAGACAGTAAGAAATGGTTTAATACCAATTTGAAGCAATTCGTGTTTCGGTACCTTTTTTTGGACAACGAAATTTTACACTTGTAAAAAATTATCATTTAAATATTTTAGTAAAAAAAATTCTGTGATATGAGTTGCGCCTATCGTCCATAGCAATCAATTGAAATAATCAATAAATTTATTTTTAAAGAATATACATTGCGAATGCCTAAATTTTATGTAAAGGATTTTAAACTATTTTCCTAAAATTATTATATTTATTTTTTAACTGTCAATTTCTTATGCCGTTGTTTAAAAATAAAATAATGCAACTGTTATGTATTTCAATGAAATAAATAAATTTCGATTTCTCTTTTTTGATTTTTATTTCTTAAATAGCTTGTATAATTTAGCATTTATGCACTTGTTTTTTCATTCATGAAACAAATGGAATATCGTTATGAGTCATTTTGCGATAGATAAATACTCTATAACACTAAAATCATCGAAGAATTATAGTTTTTTGTTCATCATATGATGTGGAGAAATCTAAAACAGAATTTCTTAAAGTCTGGCACACAGTGTTTACGGGATTTGCAGCAATACTCACCAAAAAATGTAGTTAAATGTTATGCGCGATATATTTCCAATGAATTCTGGAATAGCCTTAAACTCTTTACTTTTTCTTCGACATGTTTGTGACAGACCTCTTTAGCCGCCATATATTCAAAATATCGACAAAATCTTATAAAAAATGAAGTATTTCAAGGACTGTTATAACCGTTTCCCTAGACTTGATAATATATATAAATAAAAGTACCTTTTCTATTAACGCTTAATCCTTGCATATACGTCCTTAGAAGTAAGTGCGTTTTCTCACTAGTGAACTTGAAAAATGTTTACATTATAAGGACAGATTATAATTAATGTTTGAATTTATTCAAGTGATTGAATTTTTTTAAATTATGGTAGTATATTTTTAAGTTTGTTACCTATTTAAACCTTACACGAAATAAAATTAAGAATTAGAGATAATGACTAAAAAAATGAAATAGTATATCAGAAAACAAGTTGAAGAATCTGACTCTTAAATGTACAAGATTTGCTCAGTGTTCCCGCCAAAGTTTTGTTAATATTATTAAGTCTCTTCACAAGATATACTGTCCTTAATTCAAAAATCGACTTTATGAAGATTTTCAGTCCTGAGATCATGCAGAAGACCACCGATTCGGTCTTCCACCACAGCTGGGTTGGGTATAGAACAAGCTACTTTGTCACACTGAGAAAGATGCCTTTCCCAACGCAGTTTAATAAATGATACACTATTCGTTTAATTCAAATAATACATTTTGCAAAAGGAGCTCAAAAATGTTTTAAAAATGAGATTTGGAAATATTTTTTCTAAATAACTTAATGTATTTTTAAAAGTAAATATCATTATTTTTATATTAGTGACTAATCTTGAATTACATATTTGATTTTGACAAATATTTATATCCTTAATAGGTTGTTAGAGCATTAATTAAACATAAATTTCTCCACTTTCGCAGAGAAAGTCGATATCATAATGCTTGAAAATCAATTACCCAACTATAATGTGGTCAGTAGAGTGGAGAACCTACATACGAAGCTATCATAAATTGATCTGCGCAGACAACACTTTGGACTGGAATCGAAACTTGGAACAATAGAAGATTCTTAGAGCTATTAATTACAACGTGAAATCTTTTCGCTTCTAACCCAGTTTCTCAACGTGAGGTGAATCAAAATCGCATGACTGCGCAGTTTTTTAGACGCGCCAAGTCATTGTCCGCATTGCGCATGAGCTGAGGGCATGTTTTTATAAAGGTATCCTTTCGTGCACTTGTATAGTAAACAGAAGAATTGAAAAGTGATGAAAAAAAACACAGCATGGCCTCACTTCTATAAGATGACGCCCATTCTTTCGACATTTTCTTTATTTCTTCTTTTCTCGATGACCTGTTACGTAAAATGGATTGCTGTTTTGAAGAAACTCCTCCGTGGATGCATGAACAAATTTTTTATAAATTTTTACGTGAAAAGAGATTCATTAAAATTAATTAACAAATCGTGTTTAGTTGGAAATTTAAAAAGAAAAATGTTAACGGCAATTTTTAAAATTTACTATAATTTTAGAAAAAGTTGTATTTGTATTAAGCTTCCTTTCAATAAATACATATAAATGAACAAATTTTTCATATTGGCATTTCTAAAGGAGATTGATTCAAACTTAGATTTAGTTCTGAAGTTTATTTATTTGTTACAAAAATAGCATATTAAACATAAATTTCACTCATTAAAATGTATTGTGAAAGAGTTTTATAAAATAATCTAATTTAGGAAACTTAAATTACATATTTTTTGAGTTCACTCTGATTTAAAATCAGATTTTCCTAAAAAAACCAAATGTAACCTTTATCTGTCATATATTTAAAGATACTGCGTATTACTGTGATTTAAATTAGCAAATTTTCTAAAGATTTAATTAACATTTCATAGCTTCAATGTTTCTTTTTGTATTGAAAAAAATATTAAAAAAAATTAGTGCCAGTACACAAAATATTTAATTTAAACATAAAATATTAAAATAGGAAAGTCATATTTTGAATTATATATAAAGAGAGAAATTTTGTCTAATTATAAAGCAATATGAATCGGATTTGAGAAAAAGTAAAGAAAATGGGGGGAAAAGAAGTGTTATTTAAATTCCTTGATATTTAAAAAACAAGTTTATTTATATATTTACGCAAAGAATTTATAATACTTAAAAATATGTTTTTTGTCTATAAAAATCAATGCATTTTTGTTATTATTAGTGTGCTAAAAACAATATTCGTAGAATTTAAAGAAATAGAAATGCAAAAATAAAAACGCGTAATTCACATTCATAGCATTTTTTATTTTCTATATTTTTATTTTTATTAAGGTAAAAATTGTAACTCTAGAAAAATATTATTTATTTCCCTGTAAAGTAAGCATGTTTGCAATTTATGCTATGCATTTGGTCAAGAATGGTTATAAAAGTAATAAAAAATGGGAAAAACGAAACAAAATATTCATATAATATACATAATATTTTTAATTAATTACCAAATGTCACAATTAAGAATAACTAGATTTCTATAAAAAGTTAAAATAATTAATGAATTAACAAATATATTAAATTCGTAATTTATTTATAGTTGTATTATTTAAATGAAAAATATGGAAACGATAAATTTTTCTAAATGAGCTTTTTTATTCAGAACAATAAAATTGTTTACGTAAGAAATATAATGTGTGCCATTAATCAGTGAAACTTTGTAACTATTTTATGTAAGTTAGAAAGATATTTTAGTATTGGGTAAGCAGTAACAAAAATTCTAATCATCTCTAAATTCCAATTAAATCAAAAAATCCTTATTTTGAAATTTCTAACAGGAAAAGATTTATCGCAAATAGAACATTCCAGCTTCTATGACGAATTATTTGACAGCATTTTTCAATAAGCATAAAAATTTATAATAATTAAAAAAATAATAAATTTGTTAATAAATGATTTAGTGATTTTTCGCGTCATTTGGTCATACATATATAAATAATGAAACTTGAGAAATAAAATTAAAATAATTTTAAAGTTGAACTATTAATTCATTACTTTGAGTTCATTATTTAAATAAAATTTTAGTTGGTGAATAAACTACATAATTATTAATAAATGAAAAATAATTTTTAACTGGCTTCAATTTAAATATTAAACAATATTTAATATTAACAATAAATATTAATTATAAACAATATTTAAATGTTAACACTAAATATTAATAATAAACAATATTTAAAAATTATAAAATAAAACCACTGTTTTTTAAAAAAAAAATTTACCTGATATTTCGGTGAAAACTATATGTCAAATCTCTTTAAATTGTATCGAAAATCTTCTGCCCCGAATAGGTTTTGAAGCGTAAGCAAAGATTTTTCAAATACACAAATTTGGAGTTTCGCGGCCCTTTTCAAGGTTACCATTTCATTCTTATCTGCTTCCGATTGACAAAAAGAGCACAATAGCGCCTTCTACCGGAAGATCGCAGCAGTCAAGACAAATGATTCGCTTCCTTTGTTCTGTTTGCTTGAGTGACCTTAGTTTATATCTTTTATAAATTTCAGTGACATGTCACCAAAACTTTTAAACTCTTCCGTTTAAAGGCCTTTTTTCAATTTAATTATAACTTCCTACTAAGAAGTGAGAAAAAACCTTTCGGAAGATGTCAAGATACTTCCATTAGATAATATTTTAATATACTGTAAGGCATAAAGAGCAAGCAATGAATTATTAATGTGAATATTTAAAAAATTGAAAAAAGAATATATGATAATACACGTAAAACTAATTTAATCTTGAAAGTGATCATGGGTTTCATTAGTAATTTTCTAATATTAAGTAGATTGTATTTTGAAATAAAATTATTTTATGACTTATTAATATAACTAAAATCAATGAACTTTCTAATGGTGAATTGAATTAATTTTATTTGAGTATTGAATTATTTGGAAAATATTGGAGTCCAAAACTTTAATTATTAAGCAACCAGTGGTTTTATTTTGATCATTCATGAATGTTTTATTCATTTTTCCTTGAAGCGTTTTTCAACTATTTTCTAATCACACTCATTAAAATAAAAATTTTTGCAAAGAGAGGAATTTGTGAGATTTGAGAAATATTCAGTTCAAATTCAAGAAGTTTGATGTTGTGTGAAAGTTCTCAAAAATTATAATCTCAGATAATTCATTTTATTGATTTCTAAAGAGAAAAAAAATGCTATTTGAATGTTTACAATAAGTATCAAAAAATGTAAAAAAGTATTTACTTTAATTTTGTAAGTCAAATGATCGATTCCAATAAAATAATTTAATTATTAATAAGGTTTATTTAACAGAGTCATTGAATTAAGAATGTAAATAAATACATAATAATTAAAATTAATTTTGGTTGCTTTTCTTAAAATATATTGTATTTAAATTGAAAAAAGTATTTTTGATCCTAATTTACAAAGTTTAAATCCTAACTTTGTTCAAAATATATATCTGTCTTAAAATACAAAATATTTGCAATGCAATATCTACCAGAATTTGTATCGTTTCCTATCAGCCAGAAATCTTAAGTTTCACTTAATTCACTATTTTATGCCAAAAGTACATATTTTTTAAAAATACTTTGGACACATTTTAAATTAATTAAAAATTATTTTATTACAACAGCTAAAAATTTTTTGATTAGATAGTAATTTTTAATTTTGATTCTTTATAAAGAATGGGAATATATATAATTGGGATAATTATTGACCCAAATGGGATTATTGATATAAAATATTTAAACTCAAATTCCATAAAGTGCAATTAATTTTACTTGAAAAAAGATTTTTGATTGAGCAATTTGTATTTACTGTTAAGTTAAAAATTTGTTAAATTCTACTTTACATATAACTATTTTTATATCAATTCTACTTTATATATGTTCTATAATTATATATATTTTCAACATTTATGGTTATTATTTCATATATCGTAGGTACAATCACTGAATATACTGTTAAAAAAGAATTCAATGGACAATGAATTATTGATGAATTTTCTTTATTTCATGCCATAAATATTTCATAAAATGATGTATAAAGGATTCTTCAACATTTTGCAATGAATTAGTATAAACTGAAAATGTATTATTACATAAGTTTTGTTAATTTTAGTACTCAATAGGATAACTCTGAACGTTATTAAGAAATCATTATTAGTTATAAACCACACATTTTTAACATTTTTTTAACACATAACATTAACATTCGTTTCTTTGGATTTGTTTCATACTAATTAAATTCATATATTTTGCTCAGGAATAAAATTTATTTTTTTTGTTCAAAACAATAAATTTAGGGACAAAATCGTTTTAGCAATTAAACTTACAATGAGGTTTAAATTTCTTCATTTTGAATGTGTATTGAGTGATTTATTGTTGACTTATCTCTCTTCAACAAGCATATTTAACATAGAACCCCAAAACCACCTGCCACAACTATCTATAGTAGATGAGTGGTTATTGCTCTTAAGTTCAGCTGCACTGTCAGGCACAGATGTTTGTACTACTGGGGAATCTATTTCAAATACTAGGAATTATGCAAATCTGCCTTCGCATTGTAATTGATGTAAATTTATGTTTAGAATGTAAGCTATTTAATTAAAGAAATTAAATTTGATCTTTCTCTTAAATCAATATATTCTTTTTCCAATGATGTTTCTTACATAAATAATTTGTCTAAAACGTGTAGGGCACAGCTGAGATCCTGTTTATTAGGCCACACAAAATTACTTATCTGAGAATAAAAGAAGATTAGGTCATGAAGGGATTATATTACTCAAGCGTTTGAAATTAGCCGGAATTACTTTCTATTAATACTTGTTCGTCGTACTTTCGATGGAAGGAAAAAATTGAATCTGTTGAGTTTCAAGTTTATTTCGCTTCGAGGTATGTTATGAAATGAATAGTTGAAGCAACTAAATATTTTAATTATGGAACAAATTATTAGATCATAAATTCATCGTAGAAATATCTAATAGAGTGGAACGAATTTAAAGAATATTAAATTTACAGATGATTTAACTAAAGAATTCATAGAATGACTAGCTAATTATGAAACAAATATTATAAACTAATGGAATGATATTTGGAGCCATTACAAGTTGAAAGAAATATTTATCCAATAGTACAAACTAAGAACCTGAGTATTCAAATAGTTTTAATAAGTAAGTACACCAGAAAGTCAGCAATTTTCTAACGATAATTTATCGTTTAGAATACAAGGTTTAAAAGAGATGTACTAATATGTACAAGGATTGTATAGGAAAGGGAGAAACATTTAAAATTATTTTACAAAATAAAATACTTTTTTGAAAAAAATATTTAACTATTTTACGCGATAGGTATGAAATACAGATACGTTTAAATTCAATTAAGTATAAGACTTTCAATGGAATATTTCTCTATTTGTATATTGAAAAGCCAATAAGTGAAAAGCAATCGGTACATGTTAAACTAATTTTATTTATGCAGCTTTTGCATGAAATTTGTTTCTCTATTAATAAATGACAGTTCATTATAATTTTCCTGAAAATGTACAAAATTGTTCCATTTGGCTTAAATTTGCAATTCTTTGATCAAATCCATCTGAAAAATAAAACAAATCGTCAAAATAAGAAAAAAAAAACATCTTTTCAAAACTTTATAAAACAAATGACTTTACAGAATAAATTTGGTTATTTTTTAGGAAGAAAGTTAATTCTGTGCACTATACTAGAAGGAATAAGAATATTATTATAATATCTCAATTTTCTTACGTTAAAAAACCATAGTTTAACGTCTTCAAAAAATAAGGTTATGATGTTGAATTAATTGCAATTTATATTATACAAATCATAATGAAATCTGTTTCGTTAATTTTTTCATTTAATTTACACTGAATCCTTAATGTTAAATTTGACTTTTTAATTTACATTTTTTAATGAATTTATTGAATTGATTTAAGACGTTTCATTATTCATAACAGAATAAAACACTTAAATTTTTCGTGTTATTAATTTTCCAAGTTCTTATTAAAAATTTTAAAATTATGTTTTTAGTAAAATTATTGCTTTAAATTAAATTTCATGTGTTTGTAGTTTCTAAATCTGATAATAATAAATGCAAAGTCTATATAATTATTATCTAAATGTTCATTAATAAATATAAATTAAATCAATTGCAAGTATAATGTACTAATTATTCATACATGTTAACATTATTTATTGCAATTGTTAAATTTTGAATAAACATATATATATATTTTGTAAAATTGAAATATATACTTTAGATGCTTACCAAATTCTGTTCTTCTGTAAAAGGTTGTATGTATATAATGTTACTTATAGCATTTACAAGTTTGCTTCAAGAAGTTTGTGCAGTATCCACCTGTAAATCCAACACTCCTGCAGTGCTTATGGCATTTCATTTGATTAAATGGACAACCAAATCCAGCTTCCACAGCAGTGCTAGCTATTTATATAAAAATAATGAAGAATATTGTAAAATTAGAAGATGTAAAATACAAAAATATGTTATATAATAATATTCAAGCGTATCTAAAGTAGAAAAGTTTTAAATAATTTTAATCTACTTATTATTATTAAAGTTACAATTATATATTGTTTAGTTAATAATTTAAACCTACTTTTGAAAAATCGTTTAAATTTTTGCAGTTTATATTTTGAAAATAGTAGGTTATGAATTTCTTAAAAAATCTTTTAAGTTAATGACATTAGGATTATGATAAAGATTTTCGAAACTTGTTGTCTTCTTTATCAAAAACCTGCACTTTCAAATTACTCAAAACTGATGATAACATTTTCGAACAAGAAGCACAATTTGAACACAGCACAATCGAACTGTGAAGTTTTTTTTTATGTTTTATCTGATATGACATTTTCAAGCATAATGCAAACTAATGTTTAGCTCAAGTTAATTTTAGATTCTGGTTATTAGAGTTCTGTTAATATATTTTGTTGATAAATAGACGCAATTAAAGAAGAAACCGTGAAGTCCTAATATTAAATTACAATAGGTACGTTTTTCTAAAAAATAAAATTTTAACTGTTACATAAATCTTTTTTTTTTTTTTTTTTAATTTGGTTTAGAAATTTCCTAATTAAATGCAAGTTGACTTATAAATTTTACTTACAATGTTCTTATTTTTGTGAATGAATTTTTCAACTAAACGCTAACATTTCAGAAAAGGAGAAGTTCTTAAAGCATTTAAATTTGTCTGTCAAAATAATATAAATGCATTATTTAATGTAATTTCACGCAGTTTACCGAATTTTTAAGTGTGCGGAAGCTCTCATTTCCATAGTTTTTACTCATTAAAGAATAACACATTAGAGTAATATATATTATTTAATGCAATAAAAATATCAAATAAATCTTTAAATTTTCATTTTTTTTGTTAAAATTTAAACTTTATTTTATAAATATTTCTCTTATATTTTCGTTAATTTACTATTAATTGAAGACATTAACTTAAGAACGTAACTTACCGAAAGCTGCAATAAGCATTGTCACCAATAATATGCAATATAATGTCTTCATCTTTTTTGATAATTAACTAAAATATAAAACGTTTCAATTATATTAAGAAGTGAAACATTTCAAAATTATTTTTCAGTAACCTATGCAAATTCTATTTATATTGTATTAATCATACACATTGCTTTAAAAGTAATCTTTTTCTTGTATTTTAACAAAATTTATACAAACTATTACAAATGAATTAATGCTGATAATTCAAGTACCTAAATTTATTAAAATATGCATTAATATAAAGTATAGCAAATAACGTAACATATACATTATATATTACTTTTCGTAAGGGTAATGGTTTTGGGCAAAGCAGATTATACATTATAGTTTTAATGGTTGCATATTTCTTAATGCTTTTTAATTTTACCGAATTAAAAATGCAAATATACCAAAAATAAAGAAAAGTGTTCAATAATAAATACCTATGTACATGATTTGATCATTTTAACGTTAAAATATTTCGCCAAATGTTGCAAATTTTAACCATCATCATCATCATCAAAAAAAAACCCTTATAAGATATTATTACATTAAAACAACTAATTAAAATCTTTTTTTTATTCATATTCTAATTTTTAATCCTTAATTTAAAATTTGATTTAGCTAACATTAAAAAATATTAACTGTTATCTTAAATATTGTCAACAGCTCCAGCATTTGACAGACATTATTTTCTAACTAAAAATTGAAAAGAAACAAGAGTACAATACAGGTTTGTTGGGTTATAATTCAATGGTCACACATTAAATTAATCTAAAAATGAAAGTAGATATTCTACAGACATCTTCTCCTATTGTTGATTGAAAAGAAGAAAATCTTGGAAAAGCCAGAACTAAGAGCATTCTGAAGAAGTGGAATAAACATAAAGAGAGTCATTTAATCTTTTACAAGATAGATTTGTTTAAATTTACTATTTTTTCATATTAATTACAGCTTTATTTATTTTATTATTTATATTAGTTATTCTTTATAAAGATATAACATATATATTATGATGTATAAATATATTACATATAATACTAAATATATTATTTATACATCTGAACAAAGGAATTATAAAAATTGTCATGTATAAGAAAACTTACAAAAATTTTACAAGATTCAGGCTATGAGTATCTCTTTAGCAAAAATTGCGTATCAGCCAAAGGATATTCAGGAAATAGTAGTACTTTACCACACTCTTACTTCCGTTTTTATACCTTGAAGATTATCATACACTTTAAACTTATCAGCAAATTTACGGAAGCATTATTAGTTATTGATTTGCGTAAGCAGGACACGTGTATCTTATCAATTTCGGCAACATGTTATGGGGTTTCAATCATTGTTACGTTTTAGGATTTTCCCGTTTTAATCTTAAATAACTCACTTGCTGTCGCTTATCGCGGAAGACCAAACCCCGATTAATTTTGAAAACTCAGCAAGAAAATATGCACATATAATTCGATGTTGTTTTTTATTTAAAGTTCATACCAACTCTTAAAATTTATAAAACCAATAACATAAAATAAAAATTTATTTTCATTCTACAGATTTTAATTAATGGTGAACATTTTAAAAATTCCAAAAAATTTAAACAAGGGCATCCAAAGTAATTTCTATAAGAAAGAAAGTGAATAAAGTGGAACCATACATTTTAATTATATATGAATTTTCATGGTTCTAAATAAGTATATAATCATGGGAGAATATATAAATTTATAAATATATATTTTAAAATATAAAAATATATAATTTTTTTAAAATTTTTATATTTTCCATGAAAAAATAAAAAATTACATTTATTTTTCATCAGTATTCTTTAAATTAAAATTTTTAAGCATATAATTTTGATGTATATATAATTTAAAGAGAAACTTAAAGATAACTTTACACTTTAATTGTGAAATCGATAATATATTTATACCAAGTATTAGCGTTCAATCGAAAACGTGCCTCAACATTTTTAGAAAAATAGCTAGTTTTAATAGATTTTAAAAATATTCATTATTTATTTAGTTTTATCCAAAATATTGTATGTAGCCCAAAATATTGTGGATAAAATGTGATACTCTTCTGAACTATATAATGAGATTTTAGATATAAATGAAGTCAAATAAAACCAAATGTGGAAAGCTTGAAAATATTCTATAGTTATAAAGAAGTATTGAAGTCAGACCAGATTTTAAGCATGTTTGATTGCATTTCTGACAGCCATCATATTGGGAAACGCGCAAACACGTTCATTGTATATCTTATCATCGGAAACCCTAAACTAATACGATTATGGATACAGTAAATATTTTGATCTCAAATTTTCGTTTATCAATCCACTGGGATAGCATACAATCCTTTAGTAAGAAGTTTAGAGCTATGAAATGACTGTGAAAGTGTATTGAAAGCTTTAGATGTTAAGATTTTTATTGTAGTGTAGAAGACCATTAAGCTAAGCTCAGGCTTGAAGCACCGAAAGCTTTCAGACTTATGTAAATCAACTTAGTAACGGTCATCGTCTATTCATTCATGTAGAATAGTGTTGTGAAAACGTAATTATTTGAAAGCTTAAAAATTAAAAGGAAATTAATGATTTTTTGTATTTAGCCACATTATTATGACTGTAAAAGCTCAAACCTAAAGTTATGATAATGTGGAACATGGTAGGCATGGTGATGGGGAGACATACCTTTCATGTTTAGAAAATAGCACTTCTAATCCAGCTTAAGATTGTTATGGGGTTCGGATACTTTTATTTAAATTCAATTTTTACAGGGCTTTGACTGATTCGGTGTATCGATCTTGTTATTTGACCATGGTTCTAAATTAAAGCGTCTTTGACTGAGCTTAGTTGGCAGAAATATAAGCACCGCAATAATCTAGCTTAACTTTATCATACGTATTTATATTAAAGTTGGAATAAGGAATAAATTATAATAATATAATGTAAAATAAAAAATAAATTGATATTATACAGTGTACAGACAACCCAATAAATTATAACTATACAGGCTTCTAATTAATTCATGAGTCAAGTATTACGCTTCGGTTATTGGAAGGATAACCATTAGGTGGGTGTACAGCATTTGTAAACTGAAATGTCACTTGATGCGGTCGAAATTAAGGTAATCTAATCTAACTAATTATTTCCAACCATGACCCGAACAGAACTTGTGTCATTATATATTTGCATCCCTCTGTTTCTGAGATGTGTTAGTAACTTGAAATGTCAATTTAACTATTTGATAAGGATTTGAAACATATGTAACTTATTTATTTTAATGTAAATACCTAATTATAAGCAGTTACATTAAAATTTGTATAAATAATAATTACAAATACACATGGCTTGATACGGGCTTTTGATCCATAAATCAAGTACCACACCCTATCAACTATACTTGGGAAGATAACCACTTATTTTCGAATCATGATTCAAATTGAATCTTTAGTTCTAAAAATATCGATACGCATTAAATATTGCATTGCTCCGTTACTGGGATTTGGTGCAGAATTTACTTGCAACATAAAATGTCGCTTCTTGATTTGGATTTGAAATTGGTAGAAGAAAGAGACATATCGCAATAAAGTAGATTACAGTAAAAGTATTTTACTTTATTGCGATATTTAAAAGTATTTACAATAAAGTTGGAACAAAGAATAAAATAAGAACCCCTTAAGAATACAAATAAGAAACCTTATGAATTGGTTGTTACGGGCTTTCAATGAATTCATAAGTCAAGTACTTTATCTTGCTAGCAGTACTTTGGAAGGATAATCAGTTATTTGCGAACTATGATCCAAACATAACTTTTGGTACTGAGACAGTGTGTGTACATTAAATAATTGCAACACCTAACGTCTCTCATTTGGTAGGAAAGTGGTGCAGAATTTGCAATATGGAATGTCCTTTCTTGATTTGAATTTGAAATAGCTAGAAGAAATTGATGTATCGCAATAAAGTAACCTAACTTATATGTAATCTTAAATCATAAATATTTACTGTAAAATTGGTATAAAGAAGAAATTAAGAATACACATAATAATACTAAGAAATTCACGAAAAGCTCGAAACATTGCTGATTAAGGGTTTTTATTGAATTCATAAGTCAATTACTTCATCTCGCCAGCAATACTTTGGAAGATAACCAGTTATTTCCGAAACATAATCCAAACAAAACTTAGAGTACCGAGTACCAAGAAATACTTCCTCCGTAAGTGTTACATGGTTCTATTTCTTTTGAACTGTCAATTTCATCCCTTGATAAGAACTAGAAGTATGTGCTTGATGATAGAATAATTAAAGAGACAAATATCCTTAATTATAAATATTGTCGGAAGTCTTTCATCGTTTTACTCATATCTATAAAAAATAACAGGTAATTTGATTTGGAAAAAATTAAATCAATTTTAAAATTAAAAAATAGGATAAAGTTAAATTTAAATTAATTTAAAATGAAATAAATTTTGAATATAAAATTTTACTATTAAATTTAATATTTATATTTATAAAATATTATTACATATTAAAAAAATTGAATTGGTAACGCAAATGAAAAATAGCTATTTAAAAGTAAGCTTTCCGAATACTTTTAATTTAGTTTAATTAAATTTTTGATTCTTTTTTCATACATTAAAAATAATCTTAAAAACGTTTTCCTTATAAAACTTATTTATTTATAAATGATAACTATACACGGTTTTAGAATTTTATACAAATAAAATATTTTTTTCTAAAATTTTAGCTCAAATATAATTTAGTAATTACAATTAAAATAAAAAAAAATACACAACTCTTCTCGTGAATGAATCAACAGCAGTTAACTGCCCCACAATTTAACTGCAATTTATTAATTACAGATAAACTATATTTAATTTAAATAAGTTTAAAGCTTTGTTAATTTCCAATTATATTAAATATTTTACTGTTAATGATGAATAAATAATTCAAAAATGTACATCTGTGTTATCGTGAAGTGAGAAACGTTATATCTGAATATTGAAGTGATAAATAAATTGATTGATAAAATTTAATTTTGAAGTGTTTAATTTATCTAAATATTGAAGTACACAATAAATTAAAGTGAAAAATATTATATTCTAAAAATATTGTGTGAACTACGAAAAATATCGTGTATTTAAACTATATAATGCATAGTAATTTCGTGTAATTAATTTTCATTAAATATTACAAATAATGAATCATATACAATAGAATATCATTACAAATAATGAATGCTATAATTTTTGCCGTTAAAAACTAAAGATTAATCATTTAAAAATTATAAACCTAGATAATCAACTGGGATATGTTTTTTTTTATATCATATCTTACAAATATTATGTTCTTTTGCAAATTCTACTTTTGAAATTCTTATCTACATTTGTTTTTAGGATCATGGATATGACGAAACATTTTTTAGTCACCGATAAAATCAAGCATTGTTAAAAATTTCAAGTAGGCTTAAAATATAATCTTTTTATCAGTTTGAGATAAAATTAACTTTATATCCTGTCTCCCCTCTTAAGCTTTGATAAGAATGTGGGGAATTTAATCGTATATATTTAATAACTTTGTTTAGACATGCAGAGTTCCATATACATTTTAAATTAACATAATTAATACAAATTAAATAATCATTCATTCGAAGAAAATCTCTAGAAAACATATTAATGTTATCAAGGGGAACTAGTCATTGAATAATTTAATATTTAACTGTAGAAAATAAAACAAAGCTTTATTTTAAATTAAGTATATTCGAATAAATGTAAATTAAGCATCTATACAGTAAAGAAGTAAATTGCCTCTGGAAAGAGCAGTAGGGGATAGTGAACACATTCAATTGGTTAGTCAAAAATTTAAAATCAGTATTTTTAAAACGAATACTATTATTTGAATAAAAATGAAACTGTGTGTTTTAATTAAGTTAATGTGATTAAATAACCTTTTTATTTATGAAGACTGAAGAATTAAATTATGTTAGCTTATGATATCATTTTGACATCACTCGACCTGGAAAAGATCTTATGGATATTATTTTCATTCAGTTAATCAGTCCAGTTAGAGTTTTTTTTTTTATATTCATTATATGGGATTTCATAAGAAAAATTTTGAAAGTTTCATTACATTTTTTTTTAAAAAAATAATCAGAATAATCAATTATTTGTAAATAATTTCAAATATAGCAATAAAACTGTAGTATTTAATTTAATACACTACTGGCCATTAAAATTGCTACACCAAGAAGGCGACATGCTACAGACGTGAAATTTATACGAAAGGAAGAAGGTGCTGTGATATGCAAATGATTAGCTTTTCAGCGCATTCAGACAAAGCAGGCGCCAGTAGCGACACCTACATTGTGTTTAAATGAGGAAATTGTTCAGCCGGTTCCTCATACACAAATTGCATTTGAACGTTGTTGCCTGGTGAAAAGTTGTTGTGATGCCTCGTGTAAGAAGGAGAAATGCGTACTAGCACGTTTCTGACTTTGATAAAGGTCGAATTGTAACGTACCGGGATTGCGGTTTATCTTATCAAACATTGCTGCTCGCGTCGGTCGAGATTCAATGACTGTTAGCAGAATATGGAATCGATGGGTTCTAGACGGTAATACGAAACGCCATGCGGGATCTCAACGGCCACCTTTTACTAGCAACCGAGAAGACAGGCATATTATCCGCATGGCCGTAATGGATCGTGCAACCACGTCACGAGCCGTGAGTCAAGAAACGGGGTCGTTTGGAAGACAACAAGTGTCTGCACGAACAGTTCGATGACGTTTGCAGCAGCATGGGCTCTCAGCTCGGAGATCATGGCTGCGGCTTCCCTTGACGCTGCGTTATAGACAAGAGCACTTTCAATGGTGTGATCAACGACGAACCTGGGCACACGAATGGCGGGACGTCATCTTTTCAGATGAATCCAGATTCTGTGTACAGCATCATGATGGTCGCATCCGTGCTTGGCGGCATCGTGGTGAACGCACACTGACAGCGTGCATTCGTCATCGTCAAACTGGACCATCACCTGGCGTGATGGTATGGGGTGCCATTGGATATTGAACGGTATTGTACGGACTTTCCTTGATTCGGAACATGTTCGGCTGTTGCCCTGGCCAGCACGTTCTCCAGATCTTTCACCAATAGAAAACGTCTGGTCAATGGTTGCCGAGCGACTGGCTCGTCACCAAACGCCAGTCCCTACGGTTGATGAACTGTGGCATCGTGTTGAAGAGTGCATGGACATCTGTACCTGTACATGCAATTCAATCTCTGTTATTACTGCCAGAGGTGGTTGTTCTGGGTACTGATTTCTCAGGATTTATCCAACCAAATTTTTTGAAAATTTAATCACTTGTTATTTCTAGTATAATATATTTGTCAATAAATATCATTTTGTTATCTACATTTCTTTCTGGTGTAGCAATTTTAATGGCCAGTAGTGTATTTTTTGAATAAAAATAATTTATGTAATTGGGGAAATACTTTATTGACATATAACAGTAATTCAAATTCATTTGTCAGTTAATTTTCTCTATAAATGAGTTCTTATGAGTTTGGAATGCATAACATTGGAAATAGCGTATTATATTTTTTTAATATTTTGACAAAATTTTTGTTTATACTTCAAATATGTTCTCTTTTTTAATTTAAAATTGTATCCCTATTCTTTTAATAGTAAATGAAAGCATACGCTTGTCAATAAAATCAAGAAATGATATTAAAATTAAAAAATAAAAAGCACAAAAAAATTTTTTTTTTATTTTACAAACATAAATGTTTTTCGAAAGAAATCCTAAAAATTATCACAATATTAATTTTGGTTTTAAATAATTAAGGATTTTTATTTTGTTAGTCATTAAAAACATTCTCTTTAAATGGAAATATCTTAGAACTGAATCCGTGTGAAAAAAAAATAAACCAAAGTTCTCCGTCATCAAAAACATACAGCATCTTTCAAATATCAGAAAAAGAACTTTGATTTTCTTATTAAGTTGAATAGCAAACTTTAATAAACTAAATAAAATTTCTTTCCAATTTAAATGTACTCATCTTCCTAGAGCGAAAAATATATTACCCTCTCATCAAATCCTTGCTGCATTTCAAAAGTCAATATCTTTCAAACGCAACATAGGTTAACATTGAATGAATACTTTTCTTCCAAAGAAATGAGTAAATTATCTCTTCGTTGAAGAAATGAAGTTTACCATGTCATCATTTCTAGTTGAAATAGAATTCAACATTTCAGTCAGTTTGTATGGAATACAATTCTTTCCGACGAAAAATGCAACTGTTTTCATTAATCGTTGGTTCGATAGCAGAAATTTGACTCGTGTTTTTTACTCTTTTTATCACGAGAATAGCAATTTTGTTCGAAATAAAATGAATTTAAATTGTAGAACATATGCAACTTTTTAAATTGAATGCCACAATCAAGAACATAAGTATGTTTCACTTCTATATTTCTCAGTGAGATGAAATAAAACATTGTAGTGTTGATTTTTATCAAAAGAGATATTTTGTTGTCACATGAATTCTTTAAGAAGATATTTGTAAACTAAAAAACAAATATATAATTACGAGTTTTAATACATCAGATATTCTTGTATTCAATGCTTATCAAATATCAGTTTTTAAAGTTACTAATAATCGAAATTAAAAATTTATAAATTATAATCTATTTTCAGTTTTTTAGTTGTCATAATCTCTTTTAAATGTCTTTTAAATCATGGAACACAGAAATGAAATTTCTCTTAAATACCTCTTTTTTGCATGTCTTCAGAATACAATCATATTTTGTAATGCAATTGAACTTGTAATAAAATTCTTATTTAATACGTAGATTATTCCCTAAAAGTGTAAGATGATTTTACTGTAAGAGATGCCATTGGACAAGAAACTTTAGCTTGATAAATTTGTACGTAACTTGGTGGATCAGCAAAATAGTCCTGGGGCTGCCTTAGAGCTCATAGGAAATCGCTATTACAAGACCAGTTAGTGGTCATACACGTCGATTGGTATTTGTTCAGGCCCTGTTTTCTTGAAATGCAATCTACACCTGAGAATTTGCTATCCTGCATGGGGCTAGAGAAGAATTTCATCCAGCGATGAGTTTCTGTCTGTTGGACTTGGTCTGGCTAAGCTCTAGGGGAACAACAACACGCAAGTTAGAGTGCATTATAAAACTATTATTGTGTTTACACTCTAATCTTGATTCATTATCTTGATGACAAGCATAGGTATATTTGTATCGTAAATTAAGTGGTTACCAAGTAATGTAATAAATACAATTTTTTGTTTGATTTCTTTTAAAATTAGAGTTTTATAGTTATATATTCTATAAAACATATAACTCACTTAAATAATTTTAGCAATAAAAATACTTATATATAGAAAATTCAACATTTTAAAAATAAAGAAAGAGTAAGAAATTTAATTTATATTATATGGTCGTAGAATGAGGAACATTTTCAAACTTGAAAGAATATTTCCTCCTCTCATTATTAAAAATAAATAGATATGTCCTATTCTCGTTCACAGTGTTCCATTACAACATAAATACTGTTTTTTTCAGTCAATATTTTTTCAAATATTCTTAAAAAACTTGAGATTTGTGAGAGTTGAAGGATTTGTATATTTTTACTGTATTTTTATCGTCATTCTGCATTCATTCAAAAGTTAAGATATTTCATTATCTTTATTAATTATACACTGTTTATTTTTCTTATACATGGCACTTCTAATGAATTACTTAGTAAATTACTTAATTATTTTTGACTCTTTTAAATTGAAGAAATAAATCAATGATATTCATGTGTTAATTTTCATCATGTAAATATATTAAAGTAAACAAATCATAATTTTTAATTAAACAAATAAAATTCAGGTGATATTACTCATTAAAATTTGTAAACGTCTGTATTAAATGATATATTTAAATGAAAATATAAAAATGCAAAATATTATTTTTAATTTTGCTTTATTCTATATGTTACAAAGATTAAAAAATTGTTAAATTATGTTACTTTTGAATTTCAGAATGTTTTATTCAATTACTGACTTCAGATTTGTTGCTAAGGTTAATTGGAATTCTCATTGTTTCTCAAATGGAATGTTTCACAAAATATAATTTTTAATAAAATTTTATCAATATCTATCTATCTATCTATCTATCTATCTATCTATCTATCTATCTATATATGTATATATATATATATATATATATATATATATATATATATATATATATGCTTTAACAGTATCTAATATGTAAAATGATATATTTTGATAAAACCATTTAATTATAAAAACACATATTCCCTTCCTTTTATCAGCAGGTTAATTTAATTGATGACGTCATTTACTTTAATATTGCTGAGAACGTCCTGTTCTTCTGAAAATGAAGGGTAAATAACTATCTATTTTTTTACGAGAAAATTTCTGATAATTTCTTAATTTTTAAAATTTGCCAAGTATATAATATTACACCAGCATTTTCAAAGCAGTTGTAGCTTTTTTTAAATGTATTAAAATTAATTTAAACAATAAGAATAAAGAAAATTTCGAAAAAAAAAATCACATCGGAACAATTTCACGAATTAAATTTCCACGGTGGGGGATAATACCATTACCGTTGTTCTTAACAATGTCACTAGAAAGTCTTAGTATTTTAATAATTAAATAAAATAATCACCCCTACATCCTGAGAATTTAAAACCTGTTTTTTAAAATATGACTTGCAATTCTAAACTTTATAAAGTGTAATTTAGTAATTTGTTTTTGAAAATGTAGTCATTTAGTATCTGATTAAACCTTTTTAATCATTCATTCTGGACGTAATCTTTTATATGTTCCTTTAGTTAATACTTAATAGTGTTATTGATTTTAATACTGTAATGAATAATTAATCAAGGAAAGAAATACCTACTATTAGTAACATCAATGAAAGAAAATAAGAGAGTTTTTTAAAGACATTAAGATGTAAGAGATTCATGAATTTACTGGAATTGAAGTTGATATGTGAAGTAAATATGTGAAGAATCATCTTAGATTTCACTAAGATCAGAATAATTCACGATAGAATTTTTTCCAATAAAAATACAGTGGATACCTCAATGACTATAATATTCTTGGGGGGAAAAAATGTTTAAATGGATTTTTTTTACTAAGAATGTAAATAGTAATATTCTCTCATAACTGAAATAGGTGAATGATTATTGATTAGATAGTGGTGCCATCTGTAAGTGAAGCATGGAACTATTATAAAATTACGAAAATTCACTATGAAATATTCTAATTAAAAACAAGATTAATATATTAACTTTTTTGTTTCTTTAAAATGAATATGAAAAAGTTAATTCATAACAAAATGCAGGTAAATAATGAAGTTACCTAAAACTTATTTCACGATGCCTTTATCAAGGTCGTATTTTTTTTTTTATTTTTTTAAACTAGCCGAAATGTTCACTTGGTACCTTATTTTAATAAAAGTGAGAACTGAAACATGCATTCCAAAACTATAACAAATAATCTGCTTATAAATATTCTAAATGATTTTATTTTAAAAACACGAAAAAGTTGAAGTAAATATATCAAAAGGAAGGTCAAAGTAGATAATTTGTAATATATTACTAAACTTGGTGTTTGGGGTCATTCATGATGATTTGGAGTAACGTGAATATGAAATTCCAAAGTATTATGGATACTACTTCATGTTCTACTATTCAAATTGGTAAAATATTGTTTTAAAATAATTTTTTATTTTTATACATAATAAAAATAAAAAATTATTTACATAATAAATGCATGAAAGTTAAAATTTACTAAAATTTTGTATAAAATATTAGAAAAGAAAAATTAAATTAAAAAAATAATTTTGATTAAACTAAGTACTCTAAGAGTAAACTGATTTTTAAAATAATCTGGTATTATAAATAATCTAAATGAGACAATGAGCTCTTTTCTTGATTAGGATAGTGGAAATTATATTTTAGGATAATAATGTTTCATAAGATATCTATTGGTTAAAAATTAACTTCAGAAGCAATAAATTAATTAATATTAATCAGCTTAGGTATATAATGTAATTTAATTTATTGAAAATTATATTTATACATGATCATATAAGACTTGCGGGGCTAATTTATAAAATTAAAATATGGCGGTAAAAACACAAAATTTATCTTTTATTTTATATTAAAATATTTATGATAATATGTAGTTACATTTTGTTTCTGTGCACTTGTAAATCTTATAAAAAATTCATAATTATTATGAATTTTTTGATAAAGTAATTATTCTGAAGTATTTTTTCAATTTTTTGGAGAGATCTTATACATTAAAATGGAAATGCATACAAGAGAAAAGTGTATTTCTTATTTCATTTGATGACATATTTTCTTATTATAAACTATCTAAATAATTAGGAATTCGCTTATTTAGATTACAATTTAACAATGAAATGCAATAATCTTACATGCATATATTCATACGGTTAATTAATTCTCTTAATAAACAACAAAATTAGTATTTTAGTTAATTATTAAACGATGAAAATTTTTTCATATCTATTGATGATGAAAACAATACATATGAAAATACTTCTTATCCTCGTAAATTTTTCGTAAATTTTAAGTAATTTAATAATGAATTTTAAAAGAGTTATGAAACGGTATTCATAATTAATGACGCAATCATTTCCTATAGAAGGCAAAATAATTTTTTTATTTTATTTAAATTTATAAGTTATGGTAAATTTTACTTAAATTATAAATTTAAAAAATTTATATGTAATTTTACATTATATAATTTAATATGTAGTTTTTTAATTTTTTCAGAAATGTTTATAACCAAGCAAAAGCTTGAAAAAAAACTAAGCGGTTGTTAATGATTATA
>JAPDSC010125070.1:902315-924765 GCA_026290005.1 Latrodectus geometricus | reverse complement strand
ATATATATATATATACACTTTTTATAAATTTATTATATAATTACATAAATGTCGATTAGTGTTTCTCTTAAGTCTGTTCTTTAAAAGAGTTTTGATTTCGATATTGATTTTGTGTAGAGCTAAAAATATAGAAATTCAAATTAAACACAATAAATATTTTTTATTTCCAATGCAGCAGGCAATTACAGGCTTTATCCTTACGCCGTACAGAGATACAAAAAAAAAAAAAAAACCCACAAAACAAATTAAGAATACTTTAAAAACATAAAATGAGGTTGGCAAAGAGACTCTAGCGTCGCAGCATCGGGCTTAGTAATCGCACCACTGTGGCAGGTCCACCAAAAGAAAACGTAAGAGGCTGGCATACAAACTGTCATGTCCAGATGCCAGTCGAAACTGCATTATCGCTTGGAAAGTCGGGGAGGTTGAAGATGACATTTCTTCATGGTTTTTCTCCTGTTCTATATTTTAGTAATGATATACGGATTGTCTTAAACATTAACACATTAAATATAAATGGTCATTATAATAGTAATAATAAATATTATTATTAATAATAACTAATCATAATATTCACGTTATTTAATTTAATGGAATTTTAAACCATTTAAAGTTAAAGTAAAATAATAAACACTATACTATTTATTTCTTCGTTACAGATAAAATTCCTTTTTTGATATCTATAGTAAAATTAGTTTTAACCGTTGGATTTTATTATTTATATTTTAGAAATTTATGAGTCTTATTTGTTTTTTTAAAAAAACATTAATTTTTGTATAAAGCTTATTAAATTCATGAGTCACTATATTATAATAATACAAATGTGTAAAAATATCAATTAATTTATTAATTATTTTAATAAATAGGAGGCCGTATACATAGTTTATTCTGAAACGGAAAAAATATTTAAATATGAATGGAAACTTAAAAAAGCAAAAACTTCTGAAACAAGTATATCCACTGCGCTTACGTAAGTGAACTATGCTTGAGTCACTTTGATTTTTAATCAGATTAATTCATGTACAAATCGGATTAGGAAATTAGAATTGAATTAGATGATAGAAATTTGCATTAATGCAAATAGAAGTATCTTCTTTTTTAGAAATATCTTTCACATTTTCCTTTTTCGTAATCTAAATTTAGTTATCAGAAATTGCATCAGTTCATTAAGCTTTAACTCGTACTAAACAAAGTGTTAGTAAAACTGCTATTTAGTGTAAATTAATTCTATAGATTTCTCAAGCAGTACAAGATGTATCTGAGAATATACACTGCTACAATCACAGATTTCAAAATTTGAATGATAAAGGTGAAATGCTTATAAATAAATTGAAACATATCCTTTATTGCCTAATGATTCCTTTTTTTTAAATCATACAAGAATGCGGTTTAGATGTAAGGAAATGCTACCTTTTACCCTTATTAGAAGTTTTCATACACATATATATATGTTCCGCAACTCACTGATGCGTGATTTAATAATAGAACGAAAAGGATAGTTGTGGGTCCATATCCAGGTACTGATGAAGAGCGAGAAGTTTTTAATTTATTTTAATTGATTCAGATTTTTGAATTGAAAACTTCTTAATAACTGATTATTTTAAATTTACGTTTTTTAAAGTTTTGAATGGATTTCATAAAGTTTCATTTGGGTTTTAAATATGCTATACTTTTTATTAAAGCTATATTTTCTAAGCATATAAATTGCAATTTTTCAAATTAAATTATACACTAAGAGCACTTATTTTTTGTTTTACGTTACACAAGTATAATGTTAACTATGAAAACGTGTATTATTTGAAAACTTATGTGTGTATTATTTGAAATTACACGTAAATTTTGAACTTACTTGAAATTTTTCTATATAAAAACTTTTCATTTTTGAAACTAGAATAACAAAGTGAACACACATCTAGTTGGTATATTTACAAAAAACGTATACTTATCCGTTTTTATCTTTAATTTTTTTTTTTATTTATTTGCTGAATTTTTTTAAAGTTTTGTTTATTATAGTATAAAAACTATGCCAATGTCTTCAGTCGCTTAGAATACTATGTATTCTTTTTATGGGATATTAATTTTACTATGTTTGATAAATTAACTCATTTTCAACAAAATATAAATAAACGTATAATATTAACAAATATTTTTATTGACATTGTGACGCATATATTTCACAAATTTTATTTCTCAGCTATTTTTAAGGATTCCGAGGATAAGGGTTAATTTAAAAAATATTAGGAATTTAATTAGAACACAATATTCTGTTGTTAAATTTCCTAAATAACTCAGTATTTTTAACTTGAATAATTATAGACAATTTCATATTTCTGAAAATACAAAATACATATTCTATTTGTGATAAATATATATTTTATAACAAATATTCTAGTTATAACTTTTGTAAATAAAATAAAAATAAAACATGCCATGGAAAACCTTGGCCAAAAAATATGAAACTGAAACCAACTTTTTATGCTAGAACTTAGCTTAACTGCAGATAGAGATTCTTTTTAAATTCACAAATATTTTATTTACAAATCTATTAATTATAATTATTATTGAGACCTTTATAATAAGTTCGTGGAAGCGCCATACAATTTCATCTAACCCCAAAATAGTACTTGCGGACAAAATAGATCTTATATAGTAATCGCCCTATTAAGAGCTGTATGTAAGAAACATTTATCCGGTGAGAGTGCGTTACAAATGACACATTCAGGTCTTTTATCATCGGTAGAAGTACGGATGCAGAATCTCATACATATCATAAGTGCAAGGTTATGCAAAGTGTACAAACACCACTCAAATTATTTGCTTTTCAAATAAAAAGTACATCCGTAGCATTTCAAACATTTCCATATATAGGATAAAATACAATGTAAGACAATGTAACAATCAACTACAATGCAAGTATTAAACTAAATCATTTGTTCATTGATTTGGCAATTACCATTAATTTTTTTCTAAAATAAAATAATATTTTTCATGCACAGACATTTTTGAGCTTTAATGAATGCTATTTAAACAACGAAAATAGTAACACATTTTTTAAAATTTCTATGCTTGGTTTAAAATGCTTACTTAACATGAAAATATTTATTGATGCATTTACACTTCATTAAATCCGTGATACGGTTAGTCTGTGAAATATATCTGGAAACGCTTTCGAGGATCATCCTAGGATACATCTTTGCAGTTTAAAACCAGAGTCAAGAAGACAAATAATCGGTGAAAATGCGCTTTAGGTCCCCTACTCTGCCAACTTGGCGAAAGTGTGCTGTGGGTCCCATACTTGGCGGGTTTTCAAAAATGCTGTTGCCATGGCGATAATGGAATACGATTTTTAACTAATCAGCAACCAATGAAAATGACCGATTTTTCAAACTGAAACTAATTAACGACCAATGAAAATGCTAAAAGAAAAAAACCAATTAATGAGCATGCGCGAAAAAACGCAAATTATTTCCTACGGAGGTTGCCATAAAGAGCTCATTGGGTATAGAAACGTCCGGTTTACCACGCTTGGTGAATTTATCGCCCAAGTTGGCAGAGTAGGGGACCTAAAGCGCAGATTTCACTCTACGACATTAACTTTTCTTTCTAGCTCTTCTATAAACAATCGAGGTTTGACTTTGATGTGTCTAGCTTAAATGAACATTAAATTAGCTGTAATGCAATAATGGTTTCCTAAGCAAATTTTACTATTAGTCTATAAAAAGATCAAACAGTATTTCATGTGCTTAAATATGAAAAGTATAATCTTAATTGCCTGATTTCAACAGTATGCCATCATTTAATACAATTGATATACAATTCAACAGTATACCAATTGAAATTAATGAGTTTCAACAGTATATTGTAGAAAGAAACAAAAAGTCATAAAAATGAATTATCACAGAAATTATTTGCTTGTTATTTTTAAATAATAAGAAAAATGAAATATTGACCTGCATACAGAACGTCTAAATTATATAACTTGGTATCGAACATATAGAACAAATTTTAATTCTAAAAAGTTATTCATTTAAGACAAAATGTTATTTAAATATTTTTTTGGAAATCCCGAGTTCTGTTAGGAAATATTTGTTATATCGAAAAATGATAAAAGAGTTAATCCTGATTAATTCTTAAATAATGCATGTTAAACTGGTTTTACATAAAAAACGCTCAAGTATAATAAATTAATTCAATACAAATTTCTTTGAAAAAATGCATACTAATTATATTAAATATAGCTAATATAAAACAAATGAAATTTGTGTGAATAATTTTGATTTTAAGTGAAATTATCATGATGAAAATTTTATGAAACATTCAAAATGTTATTGAAATTCATAAAATTATCCTAATTAAAATTTCTCATGAAATTAGCAAACAAAAGAAAATTTTAATTAGATTCTCTCGAAAATTTGAAAGTATATGTTTCGAGTTTTCATATTCTGCACTCATTTAATGCATTTGATGCAAAGTTAAAGTAAAGCATAGTTAAAACATAATTAAATGCAATAACTTATATCATAATGACTTATTTTGATAAATTATTTATAGTAATGCCAATGACATTTAGCTGTTCAAAAATTATTAATTAATTAATCTAAACTATATATCAAACTAATTTATTAATAAGAAATTTAATGTTTTAGAAATAAATAATTTATATGTAAATAATTAAATGAACTTTAATAAATAAATTATTTAGAATAAGATCATTTAGAATAATGCTTTTATTAGAAAATAGGATTTATAAATATTTTTTAAAATCTTTACGAAATATTTTGAAAGAAATGTCTTGATTTAGTCTTGCCTTGATTGTAATATGTCTTGATTTAGAAATGAATGCAGCTTTTGAAAATTATAAATTAAGATCAATTTAATTTCATTATTGTTAAGGAATGTTAGAAATTATTAGTTAAATGATGAAGTTTTCAACTCCCTATAACTATGTGATTGAAGATGAATTTTTGTTTCACTTCTCAGTATTTCATTGAAAAAAAAATCAACATTTCTAGATATTTGTTCTTTAACTAAATATGAAGTAAAATTAAAGATTAATTTTGGAATGGTGTGCAGGATTAATTTTTTATATAAAAGTAAATTTCCTTTTAGATATTTGATTCACAAATGTAAACAGTCTTTAATTAGAGATCTATTTATCTTGAATTGTTTATTCATTTAGAATTATAACTGTAAAAGTTTTCATCCATTTATTCAATTTCGCTGAGTTTGCATAAGATGAAATGAATTAATAAATGATGACAATCATAATCCTTTTTTTGATAAAGAATGTAATCTTGGAGGAGAAATAAATCTCTTGGTTTGTTTTTTGAGTAATGTCTAATAATTAGAGAATCTCACTAAAAGATGCAACTAAAAGCATTATGCTAATGAATAACATTCCCAATAAAAAATGTTGAGATTAAATTGTTACTTGTAAAATTTATTTTACGTAATCCAGCATATATATTTATGTATAATGAATGCAATAAATTTTCGAGGAAAAGGGTTGGGACAAGATTTATGCATTATAACATTTCAGTACACATTTTATATTTATTATGATAAATAATAAATGTAAAAGGGTGGGATAAGAATTCTCAATCTTAAATATTGGATTGATAAGAGTAAATGGATATTTCGCTGCATTAGTATTGTTTTAAAATACTTATAATTCTTTTTTTTTTTAATAAATGTAATCGTTATATAAATCACTTATTGTTGAAACCTTATAAAGTTGTGAAGATTGTAGAATATGATTTGTAATGAAATTAAGACATACTATGAGAATTTTTCATGTAAAATATAATTAATAGTTACATAAATAATTACTGCTCCATCTTTCCCAAAAATTAAATGGGGCAGTTTTAATTGAGTAATTAAAATTATTGATTTAATTTAAATAAATATTTAAACCCAAAGGCATTTATGCTGATAGGTTTAAATATAATAATCCTGTTTTTTTCAAATATGTGAAAATATAATTAGTTGATGAAAATATGAATTTTGATAGAATTTTTGAAGATGATTCAATCATGTCAAAATTTATCATTGACCTCGTTGAATATGTTTAGTAATTACTAATAGAGGGAAATAGGTTCTTAAAATAGTGTGTTTGTACTCAAGTTTACAAAAAAGTTTTTTTTTTAAAAAAAACTTCCTCAGCAAAATAACGTTTTTACTTTTTACAAAAAGCGCTTTATTTGAATTTTATTTAAATAAATTAAAAATAATCCCATTATTTAATTTCTAATCAATTATCAAATGTCCTTAATTTAAAAATCATGCAACAGTAAAAGTTATTATTTGGTTCTTTATATATTTTACTTTAATTTGTATTATAGGTTTATGTGTCCGTTCAAATTATGTAATATGTTCTCAATTCTTGCCTACATTTAAAATAGCTTTTCCGTTTCATCCACTTCTTTTTTTAACTAACTTAATATATAACTAGCTTTTAAAACACTTAATTTTTAGAAGTATATAAATTTAACACTTTTGCTTCATCTACTGCTTTTGCTATTCCCTAAAATACCACAACCTCATTAAATATTAAAAATAAATAATCCTGTTATTTCTTTCCTCAGACAAGATAAATTACACAAGAACATTTTCTTAAAGACATGAATTCAATAGAATAAGCATCTCCGAAGATTGATTAATAAGTAAGTTATATTTAGAAAACTGGTGGTGATTTTTCATACTAAGATGTGGTATCAAGAATTTAATTATAATTTGATTTTGTTTACATATTTAAAAAAATAGTTTTATAATTTAATTTTTGTACTTTCGTACTATGGCATAATCTTGTTCTCCAAATGACTTTTTCTCTTATTAAAAAGCATTTTCCCTACAAGTATCACATAATTTAAAGCTCACAAAATACCAGAATATACTTGAGAAATCTTTTGATTTTTATAATTTATAAACCGTCATATTTTAATACAAAACTGATTTTCTAATAATAAAAATTATAAAAGTTTGTGATAGTTCGAATGTGATAACAAACATGAAAAAAGTATTTAAGAATTAATATATTATAAATTTCAAAGAAATATTGTTAGATGAAAAATACAGTAACTTCATATTTTTTTCTCCAGTACTTCAAAAAATTAGTTTTGAAAACAAATGAGAATCTGAAGAAAATATTAATTAATTTAACTTTTTTTGCTGTAATATATTTTAAAGATCTAATTACTGAATTTCAAATCATACCTGTTGAATTATTAAATTGATGTGATATGTCTTACAATTATAATTTTCTGAGTAAACACTCAGTAAATAATAATTGCACCGAATGACTGTTTAATAATTGTACTGTTCAGTAAATAATAGTTACTGAGTAAACATACTCAGTAAATCACAATTGTACTGAATTACAGTATTAATAATTGTACTGTTCAGTAAATCATAATTGCTGAGTAAAAACACCCAGTATATCATAATTGTAAGACAACAAGAATATTGTGGGCATATTCTTTCTGTACATCTACTTATACATGTGTGTGGAGTAGTTTTCAAAACTTTAATCGTTATATTAGTCTTGAATTAAATCAAAGAACCGAAACAAGAATATAATATTTAATTCAACTTATATGCAGTTAAAAAGTTTTATTTCATATTTTGTAATAAATACTCATTTGTATATAATGTTATATAAATCTTCCACGGAAATACCTTACCATTAAAAAATTTAATCAGAATTCTTTATGAAACCAACGTAGAATTTGTGCCTCATGGAAAATTAATTAAGACGTAAACTATCAAATTTTTTTACTGAACAATAAAATATTCATACTATCATGTTTTAGTGATGTTTAATTTTTTTAGCCTAAATGAAAAGAAATTTTTATGTAAAATGTTTACCATTTTTAGTTATCCTTTCATCATGGCTAAGAAGGTATAATTTTATTAAATAAAGTGTTAAAATGAATAAATAATTTAAAATTTAATTTTAGTTTCCAAAATATCTTTTGTGCGTTACTTTATTGATATTTTAATATTTATTTGAGTGCGAGATTTTTAAAATGGTTTTTTGTATATATCCGACATTGTTCGAAAAATATTTTCATTGACAGATTCAACTATTCATTAATATTGTGTTTAGGCAATTATTGAGAACATTGATTGTAAATATTTCAGAATTTTTATTATTCTGTTCTACTTTTACAGAAACATATTTTCAGTTAATTCTTAAATTTTAATAACATCAATTACAGCTGATAGGAAATGATAAGAGTGGATGACACTTTCATTATAAATAGCAAAATTGGGTAAATAAAAAAATATTCGTAAACAATTATTGATTACTAAATAGCATGCAACATATTTATATTTCAATTAAAAACCCCGTTGAATCAATTTAATGGAAATGAATTTTCATGTTATTATACATTAAGTGGAGGTTAATTACAATCAAAGATATTTATTTTTATTGAATTTTTAAAATTTTTTTATTTATTTTAATATTTAATTTATTTTATGTATAACACTTTTATTTAATATTTTTATATATTAATGTTTTTGAATTCGTTTTCTTGAATTTATTTCGCAAATAAAAGTATTTATATTATAGATGCACTAAAATTCGAGAAAAAGGTATTTTATTGGAAATAATGCTTATAGCCTAATTTTTGTGCTAACTGAAAACACTATTTTCTGGGTGTGCTAATGTAATTTTAAATATATTTTTCTTATCACTAACATACAGGATGAAATCAATCCATTTTTGATAGGAGCTCCATTTTTTTAAATTTTGTGAAAAGTATTAAGAGTTTAATAAACATTTGAAGATTGATATAAAAATCTTTGGAATGTTTATGTACTATTATAAAATGAATAAAAGTTAATAATAATTAAATATTATAAACATAAAATAATTAAATATTATAAAAATCGGAACTCTTGTTTTTAAATTGTGTGAATTTAGATCATAATAAACTTTCGAAAATGATCTATGAATAATTGTACGTTATGTTTTGCAACCTCTGAAATAATTGGGTTGTAAAATGTAGGCTTTCAATAAGACTTGAAAGTATCCAAATATTAAAAGAAAATGGTTGTTCACCCTAATTTTGTAGATTAATCACATGTATCTTATTTTAGTTTTAAGATAATTAATAATTTAAAGTGAGGAATATTACAATTCATTGCATTAATATGAATGCATAGAATACATTTGCGATTTTTTTTTCCTATATATTTCTGTACATAAATTTTTGTAATTAAACAACATGTATTTTAAGAGATCCTGCAGTTAATTTTATAATTATTGTATAAATATATTAAAAGTGATTTTTAATATTATATTCAATGTTGTAAATTTACTTATAAGAATTCAAACGAAAACTTACTATGATGGAGTAAAAAAATTTAATGTTTAAAATTCTTTTACTTATATTGCAGAAAAAACAGTTATAATACCTTTGAATTGTTTTGATACAACTGAAAATAAATTATGTTAATAATATTAAACAATTGTAAACTTACTAAACAAACTTAAAAAAATAAATTTTCTACAAAACTTTATATGCTATGAATTACACAGAAATAAAAAGAAAGTTTGTAAAATGTATATTTGCACACTAAAGTAAAAGCTCTGAACTACAGGAAAACAAAAAACAATTGACTATATATACAGTAATGCAATGATTTCAGAAAAAAACAACAAAACATCTAACACAAGTGCACAATGCAAGAATATTTATAAATTAAGAGTTGTTTTCAGCAAAAAATCAACAAACAATTAAGTATGTAATTATGTTTTTTTACATTGAAAAATGAAATGTGCAAATAAATATGCAAACATATATTTGTGAGTGGTGGAACAAATGCATAAAAACAAAGATTAAAAATTGATTTTGATGCCTAGCTATACATATTATTGTTTTAAAGTATACTAATGGACGATAAGTCTTAATGACAGAAAAATAAATAGATTAAGAAAAATTAGACACATTTTTCAGAAAAAAATCAATGCATATACATAGGAACATACAAATGTACTTATATATACATACACATAAATTCATTTAAGGGATTCATTAAATACATTTGTGAAATGAAATAAAGCAAACATACAATTTTACGTGAAACTGTCACATGAATGAAAAAGTAATTTGAGAATTTTATTAGAATTTTAAAAGAAAAACATTTAGAATCCAATATAAGCAATCTCTTTTATCAGGAATGACTAGAATATTGTACTTTTGCGGAATGATAATTTCGCAAGATACAAAATTGGTCAGTTTTTGTTTAATTATCTGCGTGATATACAAAGTCAAACATTTTTATCATAAGATTTTCCTTTTATATGGTATGCTATAAAGAACATATTAGATGTTCATATTAAAAGAGCATTTAATAGATGAGGACACGGTGTAAAATCTCGGGTTTATTTTTGAAATGATACATTTTCAGTAGAAGCATTAATAGACTGATATGAGTAATCTGTAATGACATTAAAATATAAAAGAAATCCGGACTTAATTTGAAATGTGTCATAACGCACCCATCTTTTATTGAAAGAGATTTATTGATGCAAAGAATCAGCTGATACAAAAATATAATGCAAGTAAATTATTGTACCACATTTGCTAACTTGAGAAAGCGAATAAAAGAATTATCAATCTTTGATTATAATATCATTTTCAGTCCATCAGACTTTGATTGCCACAAATTTATTATAATATATTTGAGTATTACTTTGATCCTTGCTTTTCGTTTTATGAAATGAAAAACAAGGATCAAAGTAATCCAAATTATGTTTCTAGTTGTTGATTATTTAAAATAAAAATAATTTTACGTTCCTTATCGTCCCTTTAGAAATTTTACGAATTAAAAACCATTGCTGTATTCTCTGAAAATAATGATGTATTATGGCTTCAATTTCCTACTTTAAAAACAATTTTCTTTTTACTGTACTGTTATTTAATGGTTCGAACTACATGTGAAATATTTCTCATATTATATTGGTCAATTCTGAAATCTTCCCTGATTGCTACGATTCAGCAAGTGCTGAGTAGCATCATCGTCGTAACAATTATAAGAATACATAAAATATTTACATTGATAATTTTTCTAAGTATTGTTGGTAGTGGTGCTTGAGGTTATATAAAACATGATTTTTCAGATACATTATTTTACGAATTTGTAGTTAGCAGAAATTTGATACTCATTCCTTTAATAAGCCAAATTTGTGGGAATCTGATAAAAGTAATTAAAATTAAAACATAATCATTCAAATTAAAATCGAGAATGCTCTCTGTGGCATGTACATCAAGATTATCGATTTATATATACATCATGCATTGGCATATACATATCACCCAACTTTATGTAGTAAACATCAACTATATATTATCAGTGCAGTTAATATTGGAGATATTTTATTAATTTTGGTATCATATTTTATCAAAACTATTGAACAGGAAAAACTCGCGTTAACAACTGTCAATGTACACTTTACTGTTTAAGAAAATAAATTGAAAATAAGCAATGGTATTTATTTTTCGAGACATTAAATTTATAAAACCTTAAAAAGCATAAAAAATAGACAAATTTATAATAACAAGAGTAAGAAAGTTTCTAAGTTCGAAAAACAATGTAATTCATTTACAAGCCTTCTTATAAAACTTAACATCACGATAGCTTTCTCATAGATATATCTTCATGGTTTATATTAAATTTAATTCACATTTGTTTTAGATATTAAAATAGAAATTGTGTATTTGATAAAATAAAATGGATTTCTTATCAGAAAAGATTCTAATTAATTCTTGGCCTCACTACTAGTTATTATTAGTTGTCCCAAATAATAATTAATTCTTAAATAAAATAATGGAATCAATTGGATGATAATCAAGTTAATTATTAAAAATGGGGCTTACAAATTATAAATACAATCTAATTGGAATCAAGTACTTTTACAACAGCAGTCTTTCGTTAATATCTATTTTGAAACATAATCTACTTTGGTTTGTTAATGAGCGACTGAGTTTGCTCAGTGATTTTAATGAAATAACTTATACAAACAGAATTTATTTTAGAAAATTTTTTAATTAGTTTATTAGTGGTGTAGAATAAATTTTCAATACTTCTTCTTTTTGGATTGGCTATCAATACTGAAAATTAAGAAAGTAAGAAGCTTTTGTTAGGTCAACAACTTTTCCAAATAAGAACCATACATGCCTACTGAAAATTATAAGATTAAAACTATTTATAACCCTTTGAAAACAAAAAAAATAGGTAACATTTATTAGCTATTTTTCGGCCGCAACAACTTAATAATCTCTTAGAAATAATATTATTTGTAAATACTATTTGGACAAATATTCCTTTTATTTATAATTTACTGTATCTTCTATTGAATATGAAATGAATTGGTGAATTTGGCGTGCTCTTTTAAATTTCTATAAAAGTATAATTGTTTACTTTCGTCTAATTCTCAAAATAACTAAAGTATGTTTTCTTAATAACAGAAAATATATTTTGTTCAATTCATATGAGGTAATACACATGTTATCAGTATAGTTCACAATTATCTTCATCCAAATAAGTTTTATACTTCTATAACAAAATAAATATTAATTTTCTGAGTCGTAAATGTCGATTAATTTTTGTTAAATTAGTTTTCAATTTAAAAGACCATTCATGACTTAAAAATGTTTTCATAAAAATATACAAATAATGGATAACGACATGGAGTTTAAAAAAATAGCATTCATGAAATAAATTTTAAAATGAATACTAATTAAAAAAATAAGTTAGGGTATAAGAGATGACGATTTTGAATAGGTAGTAATAATATTAAATATAAAAATTTGGTTCCATATATAAATTATGAAAACATAATTTTAATAATTACGTTTCCATAATAATTTAATAATAATTTCGATAATTTTAATCTAAACAAATAAAACACTCGAATTAATAACTAATTTTTATGATTTTAGTTATTATTTCTTTCATTGGAGTTGAACGAACACATTTAATGAGAATAACTAATTTATGTTGAAATCTAACATGATAAACAGGAATTTTTTATTCAAATTTTATGATGCGCTTTCTTTAAATGCAGTTGATTTCCATCTCAACTTAATTCGGTGGTTCCTATACAATTTACTATAAATGTAGTTACATATGAACATTTACATATGGGGCTTGTTTGAGAAACAAGAAATGAACTTCTAGCAATGAGATGAATCGATTAATATCTATGAACATCTGGAACAAATAATTTTAAATAATGAAAAATTCTTGTAATGCGAGAGGGAAAAAGCATATGACTTAGAAACAAATATACCTTAAAATTTTTTATATGCAAATGATAAATAAATAAAGATAGAACATGCATTTAGAAATAATTTACGTATTATTGAAAAATCATAATCATGGAAGCTTCTTATTTCGATACTAAATCAAAGAACGAAATACCTTTCAAATAAATATGAAAAAAGCTTTACGCGTAAATATTTTTCGAATAAAATAAATAAACAGTTATTTTTAAAAGAATTCACTTTCATCAAATAACACATGTGACTATCAGTTTCGAAAGTTAAAATATGCTTATTTAAAATGAGTCTTTTTAAACAATAATTTTAGATGGAATATTTTTTAATATATTAGTAAAAATTATATCAGAATAATTTTAGTAAAAATTCGGCAGGATTTTTGTTAATAACCTTTCAAAGTAGAGATAAGAATATAAAAGCTCTTGCTCTAGAACTATTATCCATCACAGAAAATTCATTATTTAAAAAAATTATATTTTTGGTATAACTAAATAGTTTGGCTCGTTTAAGTTTCACATGCTTTGTGCGCATATTATTCCCACAGGACATCACATTTGTTTTTGACATTGAACAATTCTACTGCATGATAGACTTCATGGCTACTTTTACAAGACTCCACTTACAAAGCTCATGGTACCATTAAAACATATTATTTAAATACATTATTTCACAAACACTGATATGCTTTACATGAAAGGTCTTATAATTTACTCACAATATGGGGAAATATGTTTGGAAATAAGATGATTTAAAAAGACCTTCTGGTCTTCATTTTTATCATATCATTGGTTCTTTCAATCACATACACTTGAGGAATGTTGATGACTTGGACTCTTTTCACTCCTATGTTATTGTTTTTTTCAGAGGCCTTCTGGTTTCCAG
Source organism: Latrodectus geometricus (assembly GCA_026290005.1). Lineage (NCBI taxonomy): Eukaryota > Metazoa > Arthropoda > Arachnida > Araneae > Theridiidae > Latrodectus > Latrodectus geometricus. The sequence goes on along the minus strand of JAPDSC010125070.1, from coordinate 910,594 downwards.
ATTTACCATTGCACAGAATATTGTCACTCGAGGATGGCTTTATGGAAAGTGTTTTATTGTCTTTTGGTGGGTGGATGATAAGAACTGTTTCTGGACATTCAGTCACATCTGCTTTGGTGCAAGTGAATGCAGTTTCACACATTTGCTCAGAGTAGGACACCTCTGCGATTTCATCGGTATTCGAAAGATTCTGAGACTTGATGGACATAGCTCTCCTGATGAAAGATGGCATCACTTTTTTCTCTTGAAGGTTTCGAATCTTGCGAAAGCCCATCAGTTTTCTAAAGAATTCACCTTTAAACTGACGACTAGATAACCCATAGACGAATGGGTCCAACATGGCTGCGCTTTTGCAAAGAAGAGCTGGCACCATTGAGGCAAAAGGGTTCAAAGAAGAACCATCTGTAAATATGCCGATTAAAGCAATGATTGCATAAGGTGTCCAGGAAACTGTCCACAGTGTGATCAACCCGAAGGAGATTTTAGCTAGCCTGAGCTCAATTTTCTTTTGGTTTACGACGTTCCTGTCAGGAATTCCTGGTGCATGGTACATGAAGCTCTGCTCACTCTCATGGACGCTCATCACAATTCCAATATAGCAGCGGCACACTATCGCCAGCGGGATGCACCAGGCCGCGACGAAGAAGATGAACACAAATATTCGACTGCTAGGTTCATGAGTGAGGTAATCGAAGCTGCAGCTTGTGAGGAAGCCTTCAGCTGTATACCTGTTGATGTTGAACAAGGGTACCATACTGAACACGCCTGCGTATGCCCAAATAGAAAGTACGATTAAAAGGGCTCGAGCTCTTGTCATCTTGCTCGATGGGTCCAGCGGGCGTGATACACATATGTACCTTTCCACGGACATCATAGCTATTGTCATGATAGAGCATGTACCGGAGATTCCCCCAATGAAGCCATAGTAAATACACCCTGTAAATAGTAATACATATATTTTAGTTATTTAATTCATGATTATGAAAATCATAAATAAACACTAAAATCGAAAATCTAGGGTCACGTAATCATACATAATTTTATACATGGAGTATATTTGGCAGATCTATGGAAATACGCCACAAGAAAGGAATGAATTTATAGTATCAATAGACTATAATAATGCAAAGACACGATTCAAATTAAACAGTACAACTTATATGATTAAAATCAAAGCAAGGTTTCCTTAAAATATGTTTAAACTCCTATTCAAAGAAAAAAAAATCAGACTCAAGCTACTAAGCTAAAAAACAAAAATAGGTTCGCAGATTAGTACATTGATATGATTTCAATAATTCAAGATTAGATAGTAATTAAGATCATGAGTGTCATACTATTTTGGTAACCACACATATCATTCTGGAGAATATAACGTAGAACTGCTCTCTTGGAAATGTATCATTCTATTGTTCATCTTTTTTTCAATTTTCCTAAATTATCAAGAAATATACAGCCAGAAATAAATTAATATGGAATATTTGACTTTCATTCGCACTTAAAGCAAAGAGCAAATATTTTCTTAAAATGAATGCTGTCATAAATAATATTATACACTACATTTTGTATGAAACAAGCAAAAATATGCATCCGTATCTAATCAAAGTGGATGGTTTTAAGAAGAAATTTACTTTTTTCAGATTTAAATTTTAAGTAATAATTCTTAAAGTCTAAAAATAAATTTTTTGCTTACATAAAAAAATTAACATGTTTCCTAAGACATTTTAAAGCAGTTACAGATTTTCATAACTGTGAAAGTTACAAAAAGTGTAGCTAATCATTGATAACATGAATTATCAATCTTGTTTGAAAACGTCACAATTAAAACTTTTAAACGTAGTTCAAATGATTCACAGCTGTCATAATTTTAATAATGGAATAGCGAATACTGTTAGTGTTCTACAGAAAATTTACATTGCTAATAAAAATATCAATAAACATTAAACTAATGTTAAAGAAATAATCGAAGAAAATCAGGACTTTTAAAAATAGATTAGTTTTTATGTATTTTTTTATAATACGAGAAATATTTCAAAGTACCAAAACTTATAATAAAGAGTCTACTTCTTTCTAATCCTCTAATCAGGTTGAAACCTGCCCCCACCCTTAACCCCCCACCAGAGCTGGGCATTCCACGAAAAGCCAATACAAATGGTCGGGATAGGCTTCTTCACTGTTGCATTTTGTGACCCCGGAAAAACCTCAGAGTCCCAAGATGACGGATTTGAGCCTAGACAAGGCTGACTGGTCATGCCTTTCACCGCTCAAAGCATCTCCAGGGCCAGAGTTACAGTACCAAGGATGAGACGGAGGTATTTTCCAAGATGAATTAACTAGAACCCTACTTCTCGAGTAAATTTCCCGTATAGTTAAATGCTCAGATGGACACAGGGGTAGAGACGATCCTTTTTTAGCCAGCCCGTTGGCGATAACGTTATATTTAAGGTTAAAATGTGTTGGTATCCATTGAAAATGTATAATGGAGGACTTTGATAATGTCTTAAGTTTTTTGAAAACAAGAATCCCCCTTTAGTTCATCATACCCCTTCAATCTTCACGGTACTGAAATACGCTACTATCGACAAATAACCAAATCTCACCGGTTAGATTATTAGGAAAAGTTTAAAGCCATGCAAATAGTTATAAGTTCATAAAAAATCAATTATACCATTATTTATTCTAATATAACATTTATTTTCAATTTTCGGTAAAAAAAAAAAAAAATAAAATAAAAAAATAAAAATAAAAAAAACATAAATAAAAAAAAATAAATAAATAAAATAATAATAACTCTGTTAATACATTCCAAAATTACAGATTATCCAAAAATGTCAAAACAATTATACTTTATCCCTTTGAGTAGAAAGCTAGAATATTTAAATTAAACATTGTCTGAAATAAAGCTATTAAAATAATTCAACAATGTTTTACATATTTACAAATCGTTTTAAAAAATCCTATGTCGTAAATATAAGTTTGAAAATATACACTACTGGCTATTAAAATTGCTACACCAAGAAGGCGACATGCTACAGACGTGAAATTTATACAAAAGAAAGAAGGTGATGTGATATGCAAATGATTAGCTTTTCACCGCATTCAGACAAAGAAGGCGCCAGTAGCAACACCTAAATTGTGTTTAAATGAGGAAATTGTTCAACCGGTTCCTCATACACAAATTGCATTTGAACGTTGTGGCCTGGTGAAATGTTGTTGTGATGCCTCGTGTAAGAAGGAGAAATGCGTACCAGTACGTTTCTGACTTTGATAAAGGTCGAATTGTAGCGTACCGGGATTGCGGTTTATCTTATTGCAGTATTGCTGCTCGCGTCGGTCGAGATCCAATGACTGTTAGCAGAATATGGAATCGATGGGTTCAGGACGGTAATACGGAACGCCATGCGTGATCTCAACGGCCACCTATAACTAGCAGCCGAGAAGACAGGCATATTATCCGCATGGCCGTAATGGATCGTGCAACCACGTCACGAGCCGTGAGTCAAGAAACGGGGTCGTTTGGAAGACAACAAGAGTCTGCACGAACAGTTCGACGACGTTTGCAGCAGCATGGACTCTCACCTCGGAGACCATGGCTCTCCGAGCTGACAAGACGAGCTGACAACTCTCCGTCATAGACAAGAGAGCCTTCAATGGTGTGATCAACGACGAACCTGGGCGCACGAATTGCGAGACGTCATCTTTTTTTTAGATGAATCCAGGTTCTGTGTACAGCATCATGATGGTCGCATCCGTGTTTGGCGGCATCGTGGTGAACGCACACTGGAAAGCGTGCATTCGTCATCGTCATACTGGCCCATCACCTGGCGTGATGGTATGGGGTGCCATTGGAAAACGTCTGGTCAATGATTGCCGAGCGACTGGCTCGTCACCAAGCGCCAGTCACTACGGTTGATGAACTGTGGCTTCGTGTTGAAGCTGCATGGGCATCTGTACCTGTACATGCAATCCAATCTCTGTTTGACTCAATGCCCAGGTGTATAACTGCTGTTATTACTGCCAGAGGTGGTTGTCCTGGGTACTGTTTTCTCAGGATCTATCCAGCCAAATGTTTTGAAAATTTAATCACTTGTTATTTCTAGTATAATATATTTGTCCAATAAATATCATTTTGTTATCTGCATTTCTTCCTGGTTTAGCAATTTTAATGGCCAGTAGTGTATTACAGCTTTTATATTGGAATGTTTTATGAACAATTATTACATTTTTAAAAAAGTACGTCTATAATTTTTATACAATGTAATATCTAATTTCAAATAAAACTTAAAGTAATTCAAATAAAAAATATTATTAAAATGGACTTACATAAAGGTCCAGCTGCAGGTCCACCATGTAAACTATTGTAAATAAAAATTACTATTTTATGTAGCATTAAGAGATCGCTTACAGCTAAATTCATGACCAAATAGTTCGATGGCTTTCTCAACCTTTTTGTCCTGAAAAAAAGAAACATTTGAAAACTTGTGAAATGAAACTCCCAGAAATGCTTATAAATTCAATTAAACATTCTATCCTTCCTTTGTTAAAAGGAGGCAAACCATTACTTTCATTAAAAACGGCGAATTTTTATTTTAATTAAAATTATGCTTAAATTTAAAAAAAATATATCTGAACTTGAATGTGTATGTGAGAAAATAAACGAAATTTAAACAAATGAGATTGAACTAAATTGAAGCAATAATGCAGTTAAGGAAAATGGAAAGCATGATTTTGAAATTATATCTAAATAAAATATTATATTAGTAACACATTTTTAGTTAGATTTAAATTATGATTTATTATTTTTTTTCTTTTTGTTTTAAATATATAAAATACACGAAAAAATGAATATAATACATGAAAAATTCTGTTTAAGAAAATAATGAACAAAATATGCCAGATATTTTAAAACATATTTTTATATTAATTTTTATTTAAATGCTACTTACATATAAATTACACGTAAAGTTAATAAATAGTCTTGATATAGAATTTAAAAATAAGTGAAAAAAAATACCAAATTATTTTGTTAAGCATCGTTCTGTTTCAGAGGACATTGGGGAAACCGCCAAATCAACAACCAAAAAATGGGTATTATGTACTTTTTTATTCATAAAAAACTGAAAATAAATCTACTTCTATCACCCAAGTATGCAATTCCTAAACAGTGAAGACTATGATAAAAAAAGAAGAAAAATCAAAAGCAAGCAACAAAAATTACAAAAGACTGCAACTAGGAAATAAACGGCAATGTTATTTGAAATTTGCAGCGTGCGTTCATTGGCAATAGGGGGGGGGGAAGAAGAATTTCGCTTATAAAACGATTTTATCTTGCATAAGTTAGTCATCACAAGTACAGCGAATATTTAGACTCGCTCTGGCGATTGTTTTAAGCCCTTCCTAATCAAAACGCTAATATATTTGTGTATATATAAATTTGTACTTTAATATGAAATTAAATATGAAGGGAAAATACTTCATGTTGGTTTTAAATTACAATAAAAATAAGCTCTTGGAATTGTGCAAATATCAAAATCTTTGTCCATCTGTTAAAGAAATCAGAGATTCTTATACAAAAATATAAATTCTTATTAGCAAATGATTTAATGTTTTAAATTATAATTCTGGTCTATAATTTTAGTTTATAGAATGAATCTGTAGAATCATCGATTTATTTGAAATATTGCACCAATTTGCATGGTTGATACATAGTACTGGAATGTATTTCTTCGACTTAATTGCAAAATAGTATGCTACGGAAGCTGGAAGAATTTTCGTTTGAGTGGATAATCAAAAATACTCTTATAAATCTGGCAACAACGATGATACTCAGAAAGTGAGGGAACATACTTGAAAGATATGAAAAATCATTGGGATGATTTCGTCAACATTTTTCACAGACCTCTGTCCTAATTTTCAGAATTGGCGACTTTCTAAAAGGGCATTAACACACAAAATCATTCAGTTATTAAACAGAACTTTATATATTGTTAAATAGAGGCAACATTTTCGAATTTTCTATTTCGAAGAAACAACACTCTCAATACTTGAACGCAAACGGAAAAGGGCGATTACAGGCTAATCAAATACACAATAATAGACTAGCTGTTTAAGTATCTATTACAAAAATTTAATTTTGTCAAAAACACTTCATGTTTTTCATCATAAGAAAAGCATTATATGAAAAATATCAAAAATTATCATAAGAAAAACACTAAGCATTATATAAATGCAGGCTTAAGCTGCATTTAAATTAGTAACCTCAATGTTATAAATCTTAGATTTAAGATTTATTGATACAGAACACGACCTAAATTGCATCAAAATATAGAATAATGCATGGTCCACATCATTGCTAGTTACTATTTTGTTTATGTAACTTTATATTGGAATTACTTGCTTATATTACAGTGAAGTATATTGGTACACCAACAACTTGCTTTTTGTAAAAATATGAGCCGAATGTGTAATAAACTTGTTTCGGCTTTGAAAATTTAAGTTACATGTAACTGTAAATAATGAAGTAAAGATAATGTCCATAAGAAATAATCGAATGTAAGATTTACAGAGTATTTTCTACTGGTTTAACAAAAGTTCATACAAACAATATTTTCATAGACATAATAAGATATGTTTATAAAACAATGTTTTCATAGACAGGATATAAGAACGATAAGCAAAATGAGGCAATATAAATTAGTTCAATGGAATGAAATTTGAACCTTTTGGTTCAAATTTCATTCCACTATACATTCATTATTTTTATATGTTAATATGCTTTCAGTAACATTTAAAATTATCAGATACAAGCATAAAGACGAATTCATTTTTTCCTATTCTTGACTGCATTTCATTTTTTTGTCGTGTGCCAGCTAGATTGGCAGTATAGGGTGCGCTGCTTCACTTTTTCAACTGAACCGCAATTGGGTGTGGAGTCCGACTTCTTCAGCACACACATACCATAGATACCGTTTATAGGGTAGGCAACCATTCATATTCCACTTATACAAGGAAATGCCAGGAGAAAAAGAAAATGCATCCATGTCCGAACCGTTATTAGAACCGAGGATTTCCCGATCAGGCACGCTGACCACTAGACAGGGTGGGCGGCAACTTATTCATGTAATCTCATTATTTAAGTTCTCTGATAAATTTATCTATTACATGTTTCTCTTCTAATTTATTGATTTCTCTAAGTACCTACGGTTACCGCAGTACCACTAGACAGGGTGGGCAGCTCTGTTTTTTCTTTTGTCCAATCTCATAAGATAATTTTAATTAAATAATAGTAAACATAAATTATTTTACGCACATAAATATTGTAAGAAAATTTTAAATATTAATTTTTCCTTTTTAATTATTTAAGATAAATGATAGGATGCGTAAAAAATATGACAAATGCATTCCACACAAGCATCCATATTTTATTTTGTTAGTGATTTTCTTAATTGTTTTTTAATTAAAAATAATTTCTTCCCTTTAAATAAAAGAAAAATAAACACTGCTTAAAATAAATTTTCTAAGTAATAAAAATCTCAGGTAAAATTATTTTTACTTTAATAAAAAGTACATTTTTCAAAGAAAATCATATTCATTAATAATATAAAACACATCCTCATTTTAATGTATGAGATTTGTTATAATTCTTTTCTATATTTTTCAAATCATTTTGATAACTGTGGTAGTAAAGATATATTAGAAAAAAATATAACCAAAGACATTTTAAAGCGTTTTAGCTTAATTTCATTTAAATAATATTCAAGATATCAAAATTGTGAGATCACTCTGCAAATTTTAATATTATTTGTTGTTTTTACTCTCTAATCAGGAAAAATATCGGCAAAATTTCAATAAATCTTTTCCTAAAATAGCAGTGAAATATTTGTAACCATTTAAAAACCATTCACTAAGGTATATGTATTTGAAAATTGAAACATATTGACTACAATAAAATTAATTTTAGTCATTTAATTGATTTTTTATTGCGTATTTAAATATAGTTTACTGCGATTTATTTTTAGAAACATTTAATTTTTATAATGTTGGGGACGCACAGCAATTTCCTTCTTTGAGTAAGAAATTGCACTGGAGAAGGAAATTTCAATTAAACTACTTTATTGCTCTTATTTCTATGAAGTCTTAGAGTCCTCTTTTTTTACAGATGCTTTTTAAAGTAATTATCATTTTAATGGATTAAAGTTTTCAGATTATTTATCTATCTATATATTATTTCTTTTAAACTATATATATATATATATATATATATATATATATATATATATATA